>JAYJKW010000402.1:0-128027 GCA_035084275.1 Hydrolagus colliei | reverse complement strand
TGGGCGCTTAGGGCTGTAGGTGGTCGCTTAGGGATGTACGTGGGCTCGTAGGGCAGTGGGTGGGCGCTTAGGGCTGTAGGTGGGCTCGTAGGGCAGTGGGTGGGCGCTTCGGGCTGTAGATGGGCGCTTAGGGCTGTAGTTGGGCGCCTAGGGCTGTAGCTGGGCACTTAGGGCTGTAGGTGTGCGCTTAGGGCTGTAGGTGGGCTGTTAGGGCTGTAGGTGGTCGCTTAGGCGTGTAGGTGGGCGCTTAGGGCTGTAGGTGGGCCTTTATGGCTGTAGATGCGCGCTTAGGGCTGTAGGTGGGCGCGTAGGGCAGTGGGTGGGCGCTTAGGGCTGTAGGTGGGCGTTTATGGATGTAGATGGGCGCTTAGGGCTGTAGGTGGGCGCATAGGGCAGTGGGTGGGCGCTTAGGGCTGTAGGTGGGCGCTTAGGGCTGTAGGTGGCCGCTCATTGCTGCAGGTGGGCGCTCAGTACTGTAGGTGGGCGCTTAGGGCTGTAGATGGGCGCTTAGGGCTGTAGTTGGGCGCCTAGGGCTGTAGGTGGGCACTTAGGGCTGTATGTGGGTGCTTATGGCTGTAGGTGGGCGCTTAGGGCTGTAGGTGTGCGCTTAGGCCTGTAGTTGTGCGCTCAGGGCTGTAGGTGGGCCGTTAGGGCTGTAGGAGGGCGCCTACGGCTGTAGATTGGCGCTTAGGGCTGTAGGTGGGCGCTTAGGGCTGTAGGTGGGCGCCTATGGCAGTGGCTGGTCGCTTAGGGCTGTAGATGGGCGTTTAGGGCTGTAGGTGTGCGCTCAGTGCTTTAGGTGGGCGCTTAGGGCTGTAGATGGGTGCTTAGGGCTGTAGTTGGGCGCTTAGGGCTGTAGGTGGGCGCTTAGGGCTGTAGGTGGGCGCTTAGGGCTGTAGGTGGGCGCTTAGGGCTGTAGATGGGCGCTTAGGCCTGTAGGTTGTCGCTTAGGGATGTACGTGGGCGCGTAGGGCAGTGGGTGGGCGCTTATGGCTGTGGTTGGGCGCCTAGGGCTGTAGGTGGGCACTTTGGGCTGTATGTGGGCGCTTATGGCTGTAGGTGTGCGCTTAGGGCTGTGGGTGGGCGCTTAGGGCTGTAGTTGGGCGCCTAGAGCTGTAGGTGGGCGCTTAGGGCTGTAGGTGTGCGCTTAGGCCTGTAGTTGTGCGCTCAGGGCTGTAGGTGGGCCGTTAGGGCTGTAGGTGTGCGCTTAGGCCTGTAGTTGTGCGCTCAGGGCTGTAGGTGGGCGCTTAGGGCTGTAGGTGGGCGCTTAGGGTTGTAGGTGGGCGCCTATGGCAGTGGCTGGTCGCTTAGGGCTGTAGATGGGCGTTTAGGGCTGTAGGTGTGCGCTCAGTGCTTTAGGTGGGCGCTTAGGGCTGTAGATGGGTGCTTAGGGCTGTAGTTGGGCGCTTAGGGCTGTAGGTGGGCGCTTAGGGCTGTAGGTGGGCGCTTAGGGCTGTAGGTGGGCGCTTAGGGCTGTAGGTGGGCGCTTAGGGCTGTAGGTTGTCGCTTAGGGATGTACGTGGGCGCGTAGGGCAGTGGGTGGGCGCTCAGGGCTGCAGGTGGGCGCTTAGGGCTGTAGGTGGGCGCTTCGGGCTGTAGATGGGCGCTTATGGCTGTGGTTGGGCGCCTAGGGCTGTAGGTGGGCGCTTTGGGCTGTATGTGGGCGCTTATGGCTGTAGGTGTGCGCTTAGGGCAGTAGATGGTCGCTTAGGTCTTTTGTTGGTCGCTTAGGGCTATAGGTGGGCGCTCAGGGCTGTAGGTGGGCGTTTAGGGCTGTAGGTGGGCGATTAGGGCTGTAGGTGGGCCGTTAGGGATGTAGGTGGGCGCTTAGGGCTGTAGGTAGGCGCTTAGGGCTGTAGGTGGGCGCTTAGGGCTGTAGGTGGGCCCTTATGGCTGTAGATAGGCGCGTAGGGCTGTAGGTGGGCGCGTAGGGCAGTGGGTGGGCGCTTAGGTCTGTTGGTGGGCGCTTAGGGCTGTGGGTGGGCGCTTAGGGCTGTGGGTGGGCGCTTAGGGCTGTAGTTGGGCGCCTAGGGCTGTAGGTGGTCGCTTAGGGCTGTATGTGGGCGCTTGTGGCTGTAGGTGGGCGCTCAGGGCTGTAGGTGTGTGCTCAGGGCTGTAGTTGGGCCGTTAGGGCTGTAGGTGGGCCCTTAGGGCTGTAGTTGGGCGCTTAAAGCTGTAGATGGGCGCTTAGGGCTGGAGGTATGCGCTTAGGGCTGTAGGTGGGCGCGTATGGCAGTGGCTGGTCGCTCAGTGCTGTAGGTGGGCGCTTAGGGCTTTAGATGGGTGCTTAGGGCTGTAGTTGAGCACTGAGGGCTGTAGGTGGGCGCTTAGTGCTGTTGGTGGGCGCTTCGGGCTGTAGATGGGCACTTAGGGCTGTAGTTGGTCGCTTAGTGCTGTAGGTGGGCGCGTAGGGCAGTGGGTGGGCGCTTAGGGCTGTGGGTGGGCGCTTAGGGCTTTAGGTGGGCGCTTAGGGCTGTAGTTGGGCGCTCAATGCTGTAGTTGGGCGCTTCGGGCTGTAGATGGGCGCTTAGGGCTGTAGGTGGGCGCTTAGTGCTGTATTTGGGCGCCTAGGGCTGTAGGTGGGCGCTTACGGCTGTAGGTGGGCGCTTAGGGCTGTAGGTGGGCGCTTAGGGCTGTAGGTGGGCGCGTATGGAAGTGGCTGGTCACTTAGGGCTGTAGATGGGCGTTTAGGGCTGTAGGTGTGCACTCAGTGCTTTAGGTGGGCGCTTAGGGCTGTAGATGTGTGCTTAGGGCTGTAGTTGGGCGATTAGTGCTGTAGGTGGGCGCTTAGGGCTGTAGGTGGGTTGTTAGGGCTGTAGGTGGGCGCTTAGGGCTGTAGGTGGTCGCTTAGGGCTGTACGTGGGCTCGTAGGGCAGTGGGTGGGCGATTAGGGCTGTAGGTGGGCTCGTAGGGCAGTGGGTGGGCGCTTCGGGCTGTAGATGGGCGCTTAGGGCTGTAGTTGGGCGCCTAGGGCTGTAGCTGGGCACTTAGGGCTGTAGGTGTGCGCTTAGGGCTGTAGGTGGGCTTTTAGGGCTGTAGGTGGTCGCTTAGGCGTGTAGGTGGGCGCTTAGGGCTGTAGGTGGGCCTTTATGGCTGTAGATGCGCGCTTAGGGCTGTAGGTGGGCGCATAGGGCAGTGGGTGGGCGCTTAGGGCTGTAGGTGGGCGTTTATGGATGTAGATGGGCGCTTAGGGCTGTAGGTGGGCGCATAGGGCAGTGGGTGGGCGCTTAGGGCTGTAGGTGGGCGCTTAGGGCTGTAGGTGGCCGCTCATTGCTGCAGGTGGGCGCTCAGTGCTGTAGGTGGGCGCTTAGGGCTGTAGATGAGCGCTTAGGGCTGTAGTTGGGCGCCTAGGGCTGTAGGTGGGCACTTAGGGCTGTATGTGGGTGCTTATGGCTGTAGGTGGGCGCTTAGGGCTGTAGGTGTGCGCTTAGGCCTGTAGTTGTGCGCTCAGGGCTGTAGGTGGGCCGTTAGGGCTGTAGGTGGGCGCCTACGGCTGTAGATGGGCGGTTAGGGCTGTAGGTGGGCGCCTATGGCAGTGGCTGGTCGCTTAGGGCTGTAGATGGGCGTTTAGGGCTGTAGGTGTGCGCTCAGTGCTTTAGGTGGGCGCTTAGGGCTGTAGATGGGTGCTTCGGGCTGTAGTTGGGCGCTTAGGGCTGTAGGTGGGCGCTTAGGGCTGTAGGTGGGCGCTTAGGCCTGTAGGTGGGCGCTTAGGGCTGTAGATGGGCGCTTAGGCCTGTAGGTTGTCGCTTAGGGATGTACGTGGGCGCGTAGGGCAGTGGGTGGGCGCTTATGGCTGTGGTTGGGCGCCTAGGGCTGTAGGTGGGCACTTTGGGCTGTATGTGGGCGCTTATGGCTGTAGGTGTGCGCTTAGGGCTGTGGGTGGGCGCTTAGGGCTGTAGTTGGGCGCCTAGGGCTGTAGGTGGTCGCTTAGGGCTGTATGTGGGCGCTTGTGGCTGTAGGTGGGCGCTCAGGGCTGTAGGTGTGTGCTCAGGGCTGTAGTTGGGCCGTTAGGGCTGTAGGTGGGCGCTTAAAGCTGTAGATGGGCGCTTAGGGCTGGAGGTATGCGCTTAGGGCTGTAGGTGGGCGCGTATGGCAGCGGCTGGTCGCTCAGTGCTGTAGGTGGGCGCTTAGGGCTTTAGATGGGTGCTTAGGGCTGTAGTTGAGCACTGAGGGCTGTAGGTGGGCGCTTGGGGCTGTAGGTGGGCACTTAGGGCTGTAGGTGGTCGCTTAGTGCTGTAGGTGGGCGCGTAGGGCAGTGGGTGGGCGCTTAAGGCTGTGGGTGGGCGCTTAGGGCTTTAGGTGGTCGCTTAGGGCTGTAGGTGGGCGCTTAGGGCTGTAGTTGGGCGCTCAATGCTGTAGTTGGGCGCTTAGGGCTGTAGGTGGGCGCTTAGGGCTGTATTTGGGCGCCCAGGGCTGCAGGCGGGCGCTTAGGGCTGTAGGTGGGCGTTTAGGGCTGTAGGTGGGCGCTTAGGGCTGTAGGTGGGCGCTTATGGCTGTAGATGGGCGCTTAGGGTTGTAGGTGGGCGAGTAGGTCTGTAGGTGGGCGAGTAGGGCAGTGGGTGGGCGCTCAGTGCTGTAGGTGGGCGCTTAGGGCTGTAGATGGGCGCTTAGGGCTGTATGTTGGCGCTTAGAGCTGTAGGTGGGCGCGTAGGGCTGTAGGTGGGCGCTTAGGGCTGTAGGTGGCCGCTCATTGCTGTAGGCGGGCGCTCAGTGCTGTAGGTGGGCGCATAGGGCTGTAGATGGGCGCTTAGGGCTGTAGGTGGGCGCTTAGGGCTGTAGTTGGTCGCCTAGGGATGTAGGTGGGCGCTTAGGGCTGTAGGTGGGCGCTTATGGCTGTAGGTGGGCGCTTAGGGCTGTAGGTGGGCGCTTAGGGCTGTAGTTGGTCGCCTAGGGATGTAGGTGGGCGCTTAGGGCTGTAGGTGGGCGATTATGGCTGTAGGTGGGCGCTTAGGGCTGTAGGTGTGCGCTCAGGGCTGTAGGTGGGCGCTTTGGGCTGTAGGTGGGCGCTCAGGTCTGTAGGCGGGCGCTCAGTGCTGTAGGTGGGCGCTCAGGTCTGTAGGAGTGCGCTTAGTGCTGTCGGTGGGCGCTTAGGGCTGTAGGTGGGCGCTTAGCGCTGTAGGTGGACGCTTAGGGCTGTAGGTGGGCGCATAGGGCTGTAGATGGGCGCTTAGGGCTGTAGGTGGGCGCTTCGGGCTGTAGTTGGGGCGCCTAGGGCTGTACGAGGGCGCTCAGACGTGTAGGTGGGCGATTAGGGCAGTAGGTGGGCGCTTAGGGCTGTAGGTGGACGTTTAAGGCTGTCGGTGTGCGCTCAGGGCTGTAGGTGGGCGCTGAGGGCTGTATGTGGGAGCTCAGGGCTGTAGGTGGGCCTGTAGGGCTGTAGGTGGGCGTTTAGGGCTGTAGGTGGGCCGTTAGGGCTGTAGGTAGGCGCCGAGGGCTGTAGGTGGGCGCTCAGGTCTGTAGGAGTGCGCTTAGTGCTGTCGGTGGGCGCTTAGGGCTGTAGGTGGGCGCTTAGGGCTGTAGGTGGACGCTTAGGGCTGTAGGTGGGCGCATAGGGCTGTAGATGGGCGCTTAGGGCTGTAGGTGGGCGCTGAGGGCTGTAGGTGGGCGCTTAGGGCTGTAGGTGGGCGCTGAGGGCTATAGGTGGGCGCCTAGGGCTGTAGGTGTGCGGTTAGGGCTGTAGGTGGACGCTTAGGGCTGTAGGTGTGCGCTGAGTGCTGCAGATGGGCGCTCAGGTCTGTAGGAGTGCGCGTAGGGCTGTAGGTGGGCGCTCAGTGCTGTCGGTGGGCGCTTAGGGCTGTAGGTGAGGGCTGAGGGCTGTAGCTGGGCGCTCAAGGCAGTAGGTGTGCGCTTAGGGCTGTATGTGGGAGCTCAGGGCTGTAGGTGGGCACTCAGGGCTGCAGGTGGGCCTGTAGGGCTGCAGGTGGGCGCATCGGGCTGTAGGTGGGCGCTCAAACCTGTAGGTGGGCGCGCAGGGCTGTAGGAGTGCGCTTAGTGCTGTAGGTGGGCGATCAGGTCTGTAGGAGTGCGCTTAGTGTTGTAGGTGGGCGCCCAGTGCTGTCGGTGGGCGCTGAGGGCTGTAGGTGGACACTTAGGGCTGTAGGTGGGCGCATAGGGCTGTAGGTGGGCGCTTAGGGCTGTAGGTGGGCGCTCAGTGCTTTAGGTGGGCGCTTTGGGCTGTAGTTGGGTGCCTAGGGCTGTAGCTCGGCGCTTAGGGCTGTAGGTGTGCGCTCAGGGCTGTAGGTGGGCGTTTAGGGCTGTAGGTGGGCGTTTAGGGCTGTATGTGTGAGCTGAGGGCTGTAGGTGGGCGCTTAGGGCTGTAGGTGGGCGCGTATGGCAGTGGCTGGTCGCTTAGGGCTGTAGATGGGCGTTTTGGGCTGTAGGTGTGCGCTCAGTGCTTTAGGTGGGCGCTTAGAGCTGTAGATGGGCGCTTAGGGCTGTGGTTGGGCGCCTAGGGCTGTAGGTGGGCGCTTTGGGCTGTATGTGGGCGCTTATTGCTCTAGGTGTGCGCTGAGGGCTGTAGGCGGGCGCTTCGGGCTGTAGATGGGCGCTTAGGGCTGTAGTTGGGCGCCTAGGGCTGTAGCTGGGCGCTTAGGGCTGTAGGTGTGCGCTTAGGGCTGTAGGTGGGCCGTTAGGGCTGTAGGTGGGCTGTTAGGGCTGTAGGTGGTCGCTTAGGCGTGTAGGTGGGCGCTTAGGGCTGTAGGTGGGCCTTTATGGCTGTAGATGCGCGCTTAGGGCTGTAGGTGGGCGCGTAGGGCAGTGGGTGGGCGCTTAGGGCTGTAGGTGGGCGCATAGGGCAGTGGGTGGGCGCTTAGGGCTGTAGGTGGGCGCTTAGGGCTGTAGGTGGCCGCTCATTGCTGTAGGTGGGCGCTCAGTGCTGTAGGTGGGCGCTTAGGGCTGTAGATGGGCGCTTAGGGCTGTAGGTGGGCGCTTAGGGCTGTATTTGGGCGCCTAGGGCTGTAGGTGGGCACTTAGGGCTGTATGTGGGTGCTTATGGCTGTAGGTGGGCGCTTAGGGCTGTAGGTGTGCGCTTAGGCCTGTAGTTGTGCGCTCAGGGCTGTAGGTGGGCCGTTAGGGCTGTAGGTGTGCGCTTAGGCCTGTAGTTGTGCGCTCAGGGCTGTAGGTGGGCGCTTAGGGCTGTAGGTGGGCGCTTAGGGCTGTAGGTGGGCGCTTAGGGCTGTAGGTGGGCGCTTAGGGCTGTAGGTGGGCGCTTAGGGCTGTAGGTTGTCGCTTAGGGATGTACGTGGGCGCGTAGGGCAGTGGGTGGGCTCTCAGGGCTGCAGGTGGGCGCTTAGGGCTGTAGGTGGGCGCTTCGGGCTGTAGATGGGCGCTTATGGCTGTGGTTGGGCGCCTAGGGCTGTACGTGGGCGCTTTGGGCTGTATGTGGGCGCTTATGGCTGTAGGTGTGCGCTTAGGGCAGTAGATGGTCGCTTAGGTCTTTAGTTGGTCGCTTAGGGCTATAGGTGGGCGCTCAGGGCTGTAGGTGGGCGTTTAGGGCTGTAGGTGGGCGATTAGGGCTGTAGATGGGCGCGTAGGGCTGTAGGTGGGCGCGTAGGGCAGTGGGTGGGCGCTTAGGTCTGTTGGTGGGCGCTTAGGGCTGTGGGTGGGCGCTTAGGGCTGTGGGTGGGCGCTTAGGGCTGTAGTTGGGCGCCTAGGGCTGTAGGTGGTCGCTTAGGGCTGTATGTGGGCGCTTGTGGCTGTAGGTGGGCGCTCAGGGCTGTAGGTGTGTGCTCAGGGCTGTAGTTGGGCCGTTAGGGCTGTAGGTGGGCCCTTAGGGCTGTAGGTGGGCGCTTAAAGCTGTAGATGGGCGCTTAGGGCTGGAGGTATGCGCTTAGGGCTGTAGGTGGGCGCGTATGGCAGTGGCTGGTAGCTCAGTGCTGTAGGTGGGCGCTTAGGGCTTTAGATGGGTGCTTAGGGCTGTAGTTGAGCACTGAGGGCTGTAGGTGGGCGCTTAGTGCTGTAGGTGGGCGCTTCGGGATGTAGATGGGCACTTAGGGCTGTAGGTGGTCGCTTAGTGCTGTAGGTGGGCGCGTAGGGCAGTGGATGGGCGCTTAGGGCTGTGGGTGGGCGCTTAGGGCTTTAGGTGGGCGCTTAGGGCTGTAGTTGGGCGCTCAATGCTGTAGTTGGGCGCTTCGGGCTGTAGATGGGCGCTTAGGGCTGTAGGTGGGCGCTTAGTGCTGTAGGTGGGCGCTTACGGCTGTAGGTGGGCGCTTAGGGCTGTAGGTGGGCGCTTAGGGCTGTAGGTGGGCGCGTATGGAAGTGGCTGGTCACTTAGGGCTGTAGATGGGCGTTTAGGGCTGTAGGTGTGCACTCAGTGCTTTAGGTGGGCGCTTAGGGCTGTAGATGGGTGCTTAGGGCTGTAGTTGGGCGCTTAGTGCTGTAGGTGGGCGCTTAGGGCTGTAGGTGGGTGGTTAGGGCTGTAGGTGGGCGCTTAGGGCTGTAGGTGGTCGCTTAGGGCTGTAGGTGGGCTCGTAGGGCAGTGGGTGGGCGCTTCGGGCTGTAGATGGGCGCTTAGGGCTGTAGTTGGGCGACTAGGGCTGTAGCTGGGCACTTAGGGCTGTAGGTGTGCGCTTTGGGCTGTAGGTGGGCTGTTAGGGCTGTAGGTGGTCGCTTAGGCGTGTAGGCGGGCGCTTAGGGCTGTAGGTGGGCCTTTATGGCTGTAGATGCGCGCTTAGGGCTGTAGGTGGGCGCGTAGGGCAGTGGGTGGGCGCTTAGGGCTGTAGGTGGGCGTTTATGGATGTAGATGGGCGCTTAGGGCTGTAGGTGGGCGCATAGGGCAGTGGGTGGGCGCTTAGGGCTGTAGGTGGGCGCTTAGGGCTGTAGGTGGCCGCTCATTGCTGCAGGTGGGCGCTCAGTGCTGTAGGTGGGCACTTAGGGCTGTAGATGAGCGCTTAGGGCTGTAGTTGGGCGCCTAGGGCTGTAGGTGGGCACTTAGGGCTGTATGTGGGTGCTTATGGCTGTAGGTGGGCGCTTAGGGCTGTAGGTGTGCGCTTAGGCCTGTAGTTGTGCGCTCAGGGCTGTAGGTGGGCCGTTAGGGCTGTAGGTGGGCGCATACGGCTGTAGATGGGCGCTTAGGGCTGTAGGTGGGCGCTTAGGGCTGTAGGTGGGCGCCTATGGCAGTGGCTGGTCGCTTAGGGCTGTAGATGGGCGTTTAGGGCTGTAGGTGTGCGCTCAGTGCTTTAGGTGGGCGCTTAGGGCTGTAGATGGGTGCTTAGGGCTGTAGTTGGGCGCTTAGGGCTGTAGGTGGGCGCTTAGGGCTGTAGGTGGGCGCTTAGGGCTGTAGGTGGGCGCTTAGGGCTGTAGATGGGCGCTTAGGCCTGTAGGTTGTCGCTTAGGGATGCACGTGGGCGCGTAGGGCAGTGGGTGGGCGCTTATGGCTGTGGTTGGGCGCCTAGGGCTGTAGGTGGGCACTTTGGGCTGTATGTGGGCGCTTATGGCTGTAGGTGTGCGCTTAGGGCTGTGGGTGGGCGCTTAGGGCTGTAGTTGGGCGCCTAGGGATGTAGGTGGGCACTTTGGGCTGTAGGTGGTCGCTTAGGGCTGTATGTGGGCGCTCAGGGCTGTAGGTGTGTGCTCAGGGCTGTAGTTGGGCCGTTAGGGCTGTAGGTGGGCGCTTAAAGCTGTAGATGGGCGCTTAGGGCTGGAGGTATGCGATTAGGGCTGTAGGTGGGCGCGTATGGCAGTGGCTGGTCGCTCAGTGCTGTAGGTGGGCGCTTAGGGCTTTAGATGGGTGCTTAGGGCTGTAGTTGAGCACTGAGGGCTGTAGGTGGGCGCTTAGGGCTGTAGGTGGGCACTTAGGGCTGTAGGTGGTCGCTTAGTGCTGTAGGTGGGCGCGTAGGGCAGTGGGTGGGCGCTTAGGGCTGTGGGTGGGCGCTTAGGGCTTTAGGTGGTCGCTTAGGGCTGTAGGTGGGCGCTTAGGGCTGTAGTTGGGCGCTCAATGCTGTAGTTGGGCGCTTAGGGCTGTAGGTGGGCGCTTAGGGCTGTATTTGGGCGCCCAGGGCTGCAGGCGGGCGCTTAGGGCTGTAGGTGGGCGTTTAGGGCTGTAGGTGGGCGCTTAGGGCTGTAGGTGGGCGCTTATGGCTGTAGATGGGCGCTTAGGGTTGTAGGTGGGCGAGTAGGTCTGTAGGTGGGCGAGTAGGGCAGTGGGTGGGCGCTCAGTGCTGTAGGTGGGCGCTTAGGGCTGTAGATGGGTGCTTAGGGCTGTAGGTGGGCGCGTAGGGCTGTAGGTGGGCGCGTAGGGCAGTGGGTGGGCGCTTATGGCTGTAGGTGGGCGCTTACGGCTGTAGGTGGGCGCTTAGGGCTGTAGGTGGGCGCTTAGGGCTGTAGGTGGGCGCGTATGGAAGTGGCTGGTCACTTAGGGCTGTAGATGGGCGTTTAGGGCTGTAGGTGTGCACTCAGTGCTTTAGGTGGGCGCTTAGGGCTGTAGATGGGTGCTTAGGGCTGTAGTTGGGCGCTTAGTGCTGTAGGTGGGCGCTTAGGGCTGTAGGTGGGTGGTTAGGGCTGTAGGTGGGCGCTTAGGGCTGTAGGTGGTCGCTTAGGGTTGTACGTGGGCTCGTAGGGCAGTGGGTGGGCGCTTCGGGCTGTAGATGGGCGCTTAGGGCTGTGGTTGGGCGCCTAGGGCTGTAGGTGGGCGCTTTGGGCTGTATGTGGGCGCTTATTGCTCTAGGTGTGCGCTGAGGGCTGTAGGTGGGCGCTTCGGGCTGTAGGTGGGCCGTTAGGGCTGTAGGTGGGCTGTTAGGGCTGTAGGTGGTCGCTTAGGCGTGTAGGTGGGCGCTTAGGGCTGTAGGTGGGCCTTTATGGCTGTAGATGCGCGCTTAGGGCTGTAGATGGGCGCGTAGGGCAGTGGGTGGGCGCTTAGGGCTGTAGGTGGGCGTTTATGGATGTAGATGGGCGCTTAGGGCTGTAGGTGGGCGCTTAGGGCTGTAGGTGGCCGCTCATTGCTGCAGGTGGGCGCTCAGTGCTGTAGGTGGGCGCTTAGGGCTGTAGATGGGCGCTTAGGGCTGTAGGTGGGCGCTTAGGGCTGTAGTTGGGCGCCTAGGGCTGTAGGTGGGCACTTAGGGCTGTATGTGGGTGCTTATGGCTGTAGGTGGGCGCTTAGGGCTGTAGGTGTGCGCTTAGGCCTGTAGATGTGCGCTCAGGGCTGTAGGTGGGCCGTTAGGGCTGTAGGTGGGCGCCTACGGCTGTAGATGGGCGCTTAGGGCTGTAGGTGGGCGCCTATGGCAGTGGCTGGTCGCTTAGGGCTGTAGATGTGCGTTTAGGGCTGTAGGTGTGCGCTCAGTGCTTTAGGTGGGCGCTTAGGGCTGTAGGTGGGCGCTTAGGGCTGTAGGTGGGCGCTTAGGGCTGTAGGTGGGCGCTTAGGGCTGTAGGTGGGCGCTTAGGGCTGTAGGTGGGCGCTTAGGCCTGTAGGTTGTCGCTTAGGGATGTACGTGGGCGCGTAGGGCAGTGGGTGGGCGCTCAGGGCTGCAGGTGGGCGCTTTGGGCTGTATGTGGGCGCTTATGGCTGTACGTGTGCGCTTAGGGCAGTAGATGGTCGCTTAGGTCTTTAGGTGGTCGCTTAGGGCTATAGGTGGGCGCTCAGGGCTGTAGGTGGGCGTTTAGGGCTGTAGGTGGGCGATTAGGGCTGTAGGTGGGCCGTTAGGGATGTAGGTGGGCGCTTAGGGCTGTAGGTAGGCGCTTAGGGCTGTAGGTGGGCGCTTAGGGCTGTAGGTGGGCCCTTATGGCTGTAGATGGGCGCGTAGGGCTGTAGGTGGGCGCGTAGGGCAGTGGGTGGGCGCTTAGGGCTGTTGGTGGGCGCTTAGGGCTGTAGTTGGGCGCCTAGGGCTGTAGGTGGTCGCTTAGGGCTGTAGGTGGGCCCTTAGGGCTGTAGGTGGGCGCTCAGGGCTGTAGGTGGGCCCTTAGGGCTGTAGGTGGGCGCTTAAAGCTGTAGATGGGCGCTTAGGGCTGGAGGTATGCGCTTAGCGCTGTAGGTGGGCGCGTATGGCAGTGGCTGGTCGCTCAGTGCTGTAGGTGGGCGCTTAGGGCTTTAGATGGGTGCTTAGGGCTGTAGTTGAGCACTGAGGGCTGTAGGTGGGCGCTTAGGGCTGTAGGTGGGCGCTTCGGGCTGTAGATGGGCACTTAGGGCTGTAGGTGGTCGCTTAGTGCTGTAGGTGGGCGCGTAGGGCAGTGCGTGGGCGCTTAGGGCTGTGGGTGGGCGCTTAGGGCTTTAGGTGGTCGCTTAGGGCTGTAGGTGGGCGCTTAGGGCTGTAGGTGTGCGCTCAGGGATGCAGATGTGAGTTCATGGCCTCTAGGTGGGCGCTTCGGGCTGTAGGTGGGCCGTTAGGGCTGTAGGTGGGCTGTTAGGGCTGTAGGTGGTCGCTTAGGCGTGTAGGTGGGCGCTTAGGGCTGTAGGTGGGCCTTTATGGCTGTAGATGCGCGCTTAGGGCTGTAGATGGGCGCGTAGGGCAGTGGGTGGGCGCTTAGGGCTGTAGGTGGGCGTTTATGGATGTAGATGGGCGCTTAGGGCTGTAGGTGGGCGCTTAGGGCTGTAGGTGGCCGCTCATTGCTGCAGGTGGGCGCTCAGTGCTGTAGGTGGGCGCTTAGGGCTGTAGATGGGCGCTTAGGGCTGTAGGTGGGCGCTTAGGGCTGTAGTTGGGCGCCTAGGGCTGTAGGTGGGCACTTAGGGCTGTATGTGGGTGCTTATGGCTGTAGTTGGGCGCTTAGGGCTGTAGGTGTGCGCTTAGGCCTGTAGATGTGCGCTCAGGGCTGTAGGTGGGCCGTTAGGGCTGTAGGTGGGCGCCTACGGCTGTAGATGGGCGCTTAGGGCTGTAGGTGGGCGCCTATGGCAGTGGCTGGTCGCTTAGGGCTGTAGATGGGCGTTTAGGGCTGTAGGTGTGCGCTCAGTGCTTTAGGTGGGCGCTTAGGGCTGTAGGTGGGCGCTTAGGGCTGTAGGTGGGCGCTTAGGGCTGTAGGTGGGCGCTTAGGGCTGTAGGTGGGCGCTTAGGGCTGTAGGTGGGCGCTTAGGCCTGTAGGTTGTCGCTTAGGGATGTACGTGGGCGCGTAGGGCAGTGGGTGGGCGCTCAGGGCTGCAGGTGGGCGCTTTGGGCTGTATGTGGGCGCTTATGGCTGTAGGTGTGCGCTTAGGGCAGTAGATGGTCGCTTAGGTCTTTAGGTGGTCGCTTAGGGCTATAGGTGGGCGCTCAGGGCTGTAGGTGGGCGTTTAGGGCTGTAGGTGGGCGATTAGGGCTGTAGGTGGGCCGTTAGGGATGTAGGTGGGCGCTTAGGGCTGTAGGTAGGCGCTTAGGGCTGTAGGTGGGCGCTTAGGGCTGTAGGTGGGCCCTTATGGCTGTAGATGGGCGCGTAGGGCTGTAGGTGGGCGCGTAGGGCAGTGGGTGGGCGCTTAGGGCTGTTGGTGGGCGCTTAGGGCTGTAGTTGGGCGCCTAGGGCTGTAGGTGGTCGCTTAGGGCTGTATGTGGGCGCTTGTGGCTGTAGGTGGGCGCTCAGGGCTGTAGGTGGGCCCTTAGGGCTGTAGGTGGGCGCTTAAAGCTGTAGATGGGCGATTAGGGCTGGAGGTATGCGCTTAGGGCTGTAGGTGGGCGCGTATGGCAGTGGCTGGTCGCTCAGTGCTGTAGGTGGGCGCTTAGGGCTTTAGATGGGTGCTTAGGGCTGTAGTTGAGCACTGAGGGCTGTAGGTGGGCGCTTAGGGCTGTAGGTGGGCGCTTCGGGCTGTAGATGGGCACTTAGGGCTGTAGGTGGTCGCTTAGTGCTGTAGGTGGGCGCGTAGGGCAGTGCGTGGGCGCTTAGGGCTGTGGGTGGGCGCTTAGGGCTTTAGGTGGTCGCTTAGGGCTGTAGGTGGGCGCTTAGGGCTGTAGGTGTGCGCTCAGGGATGCAGATGTGAGTTCATGGCCTCTAGGTGGGCGCTGAGGGCTGTAGGTGGGCGCTTAGTGTTGTAGGTGGGCGCTTAGGGCTGCAGGTGGGCGCGTAGGGCAGTGGGTGGGCGCTTAGTGCTGTAGGTGGGCGCTTATGGCTGTAGATGGGCGCGTAGGGCTGTAGGTGGGCGCGTAGGGCAGTGGGTGGGCGCTTCGGGCTGTAGATGGGCACTTAGGGCTGTAGGTGGTCGCTTAGTGCTGTAGGTGGGCGCGTAGGGCAGTGCGTGGGCGCTTAGGGCTGTGGGTGGGCGCTTAGGGCTTTAGGTGGTCGCTTAGGGCTGTAGGTGGGCGCTTAGGGCTGTAGGTGTGCGCTCAGGGATGCAGATGTGAGTTCATGGCCTCTAGGTGGGCGCTGAGGGCTGTAGGTGGGCGCTTAGTGTTGTAGGTGGGCGCTTAGGGCTGCAGGTGGGCGCGTAGGGCAGTGGGTGGGCGCTTAGTGCTGTAGGTGGGCGCTTATGGCTGTAGATGGGCGCGTAGGGCTGTAGGTGGGCGCGTAGGGCAGTGGGTGGGCGCTTAGGGCTGTTGGTGGGCGCTTAGGGCTGTAGGTGGGCGCTCAGTGCTGTAGGTGGTCGCTCAGTGCTGTAGGTGGGCGCTCAGTGCTGTAGGTGGGCGCTTAGGGCTGTAGATGGGCGCATAGGGCTGTGGGTGGGCGCTTCGGGCTGTAGTTGGGCGCCTAGGGCTGTAGGTGGTCGCTTAGGGCTGTATGTGGGCCCTCAGGGCTGTAGGTGGGCCGTTAGGGCTGTAGATGTGCGCTTCGGGCTGTAAGTGGGCGCTTAGGGCTGTAGGTGGGCGCTTAAAGCTGTAGATGGGCGCTTAGGGCTGTAGGTATGCGCTTAGGGCTGTAGGTGGGCGCGTATGGCAGTGGCTGGTCGCTTAGGGCTGTAGATGGGCGCTTAGGGCTGTAGGTGTGCGCTCAGTGCTGTAGGTGGGCGCTTAGGGCTGTGGGTGGGCGCTTAGGGCTGTAGTTGAGCGCTTAGGGCTGTAGGTGGGCGCTTAGGGTTGTAGGTGGGCGCTTCGGGCTGTAGATGGGCGCTTAGGGCTGTAGGTGGTCGCTTAGTGCTGTAGGTGGGCGCATAGGGCAGTGGGTGGGCGCTTAGGGCTGTGGGTGGGCGCTTAGGGCTTTAGGTGGTCGCTTAGGGCTGTAGGTGGGCGCTTAGGGCTGTAGTTGTGCGCTCAGTGCTGTAGGTGGGCGCTTCGGGCTGTAGATGGGCGCTTATGGCTGTAGGTGTGCGCTGAGGGCTGTAGGTGGGCGCTCAGGGCAGTAGGTGGGCGCTCAGGGCAGTAGGTGGGCGCTTAGGGCAGTAGGTGTTCGCTTATGGCTGTAGGTGGTTGATTAGGGCTGTAGATGGGCGCTCAGGTCTGTAGGAGTGCGCTTAGTGCTGTAGGTGGGCGCTCAATGCTGTCGGTGGGCGCTGAGGGCTGTAGGTGGACGCTTAGGGCTGTAGGTGGGCGCATAGGGCTGTAGATGGGCGCTGAGGGCTGTAGGTGGGCGCTTCGGGCTGTAGATGGGCGCTTATGGCTGTAGGTGTGCGCTGAGGGCTGTAGGTGGGCGCTCAGGGCAGTAGGTGGGCGCTTAGGGCAGTAGGTGTGCGCTTAGGGCTGTAGGTGGTTGATTAGGGCTGTAGATGGGCGCTCAGATCTGTAGGAGTGCGCTTAGTGCTGTAGGTGGGCGCTCAGTGCTGTCGGTGGGCGCTGAGGGCTGTAGGTGGACGCTTAGGGCTGTAGGTGGGCGCATAGGGCTGTAGATGGGCGCTGAGGGCTGTAGGTGGGCGCTGAGGGCTGTAGGTGGGCGCTTATGGCTGTAGGTTGGCGCTTAGGGCTGTAGGTGGGCGCTTCGGGCTGTAGGTGGGCGGTTAGGGCTTTAGGTGGGCGCTCAGGGCTGTCGGTGGGCGCTTACGGCTGTAGGTGGGCGCTGAGTGCTGTACAGTGGGCGCTTAGGGCTGTAGGTGGGCGCCTAGTGCTTTAGGTGCGCACTTAGGGATGTAGGAGGGCGCTCAGGGCTGTAGGTGGGCGATTAGTCCTGTAGGTGGGCGCATAGAGCTGTAGGTGTGCGCTTAGGGCTGTAGGTGCGCGCTTAGGTTTGTAGGTGTGCGCTCAGGGCTGAAGGTGGGCGCTTAGGGCTGTAGGTGGGTGCTCACGCCTGCAGGTTGGCGACT
The DNA here is from genome assembly GCA_035084275.1 of Hydrolagus colliei. NCBI lineage: Eukaryota > Metazoa > Chordata > Chondrichthyes > Chimaeriformes > Chimaeridae > Hydrolagus > Hydrolagus colliei. The sequence continues at coordinate 111,973 of JAYJKW010000402.1, read as the reverse complement.
AGGGCTGTAGTTGGGCGCTTAGGGCTGTAGGTGGGCGCTCAGGGCTGTACGAGGGCGCTCAGAGGTGTAGGTGGGCGGTTAGGGCTTTAGTTGGCGTTCAGGGCTTTAGTTGGCATTCAGGGCTGTAGGTGGGCACTCAGGGCTGTAGGCGGTCGCTTAGGGCTGCAGGTGGGCGCTTAAGGCTGTAGATAGGCGCTTAGGGCTGTAGGTGGGCGCTTAGGGCTGTAGGTGGGCGCTTAGGGCTGTAGGTGGGCGCTTAGGGCTGTAGGTGGGCGCTCAGGGCTGTAGATGGGCGCTTAGGTGGGCGCGTAGGGCTGTAGGTGGGCGATTAGGGCTGTAGGTGGGCAATAAGGGCCGTATTTGGGCGCTCAGGGCTGTAGGTGGGCGCTCAGGGCAGTAGATGGGCGCGTAGGTGGGCGCGTAGGGCTGTAGGTGGGCGATCAGGGCCGTATTTGGGCGCTCAGGGCTGTAGGTGGGCGCTTAGTGTTGCAGGGTGCTCATAGCTGTACGTGGGCGCTGAGGGCTGTAGATCAGCGTTTAGGGCTGCAGGTGGGCGCTTTATAGGTGGGCGCTTTATAGGTGGGCGCTCAGGGCTGTAGTTGGGCGCATAGTGCTGTAGGTGGGCGCTGTGGGCTTTAGGTAGGCGCTTAGGACTGTAGGTGGGCGCTGTGGGCTTTAGGTGGGCGCTTAGGACTGTAGGTGGGCGCTGTGGGCTTTAGGTGGGCGATTAGGGCTGTACGAGGGCGCTCAGACGTGTAGGTGGGCGCTCAGGTCTGTAGGTGGGTGCTTAGGGCTGTAGGTGGGCGCCTAGGTCTGTAGATGGGCGCTCAGGTCTGTAGGTGGGTGCTTAGGGCTGTAGGTGGGCGCTCAGGTCTGTCGGTGGGTGCTTAGGGCTGTAGGTGGGCGCTTAGGGCTGTAGGTGGGTGCTTAGGGCTGTAGGTGGGCGCTGAGGGCTATAGGTGGGCGCCTAGGGCTGTAGGTGGGCGGTTAGGGCTGTAGGTGGACGCTTAGGGCTGTAGGTGTGCGCTGAGTGCTGCAGATGGGCGCTCAGGTCTGTAGGAGTGCGCGTAGGGCTGTAGGTGGGCGCTCAGTGCTGTCGGTGGGCGCTTAGGGCTGTAGGTGAGGGCTGAGGGCTGTAGCTGGGCGCTCAAGGCAGTAGGTGTGCGCTTAGGGCTGTATGTGGGAGCTCAGGGCTGTAGGTGGTCACTCAGGACTGCAGGTGGGCCTGTAGGGCTGCAGGTGGGCGCATCGGGCTGTAGGTGGGCGCTCAAACCTGTAGGTGGGCGCGCAGGGCTGTAGGAGTGCGCTTAGTGTTGTAGGTGGGCGCCCAGTGCTGTCGGTGGGCGCTGAGGGCTGTAGGTGGACGCTTAGGGCTGTAGGTGGACACTTAGGGCTGTAGTTGGGCGCCTATGGCTGTAGCTCGGCGCTTAGGGCTGTAGGTGTGCGCTCAGGGCTGTAGGTGGGCGTTTAGGGCTGTAGGTGGGCGTTTAGGGCTGTATGTGTGAGCTGAGGGCTGTAGGTGGGCGCTCAGGGCTGTAGGTGGGCGTTTAGGGCTGTAGGTGGGCGTTTAGGGCTGTAGGTGGGCCTTTATGGCTGTAGATGGGCGCTTAGGGCTGTAGGTGGGCGCGTAGGGCAGTGGGTGGGCGCTTAGGGTTGTAGGTGGGCGCTTAGGGCTGTAGTTGGCCGCTCATTGCTGTAGGTGGGCGCTCAGTGCTGTAGGTGGGCGCCTAGGGATGTAGGTGGGCGCTTAGTGCTGTATGTGGGCGCTTATGGCTGTAGGTGGGCGCTAAGGGCTGTAGGTCGGCCGTTAGGGCTGTAGGTGGGCGCTTAGGGCTGTAGGTGGGCGCTTACGGCTGTAGATGGGCGCTTAGGGCTGTAGGTGGGCGCTAAGGGCTGTAGGTGGGCGCGTATGGCAGTGGCTGGTCGCTTAGGGCTGTAGATGGGCGTTTTGGGCTGTAGGTATGCGCTTAGTGCTTTAGGTGGGCGCTTAGGGCTGTAGGTGGGTGCTTAGAGCTGTAGTTGGGCGCTTAGGGCTGTAGGTGGGCGCTTAGGGCTGTAGATGGGCGCTTAGGCCTGTAGGTGGTCGCTTAGGGCTGTACGTGGGCTCGTAGGGCAGTGGGTGGGCGCTTAGGGCTGTAGGTGGGCGCTTAGGGCTGTACTTGGGCGCTTCGGGCTGTAGATGGGCGCTTAGGGCTGTGTTTGGGCGCCTAGGGCTGTAGGTGGGCGCTTTGGGCTGTATGTGGGCGATTATGGCTGTAGGTGGGCGCTTCGGGCTGTAGATGGGCGCTTAGGGCTGTAGGTGGGCGCTTAGGGCTGTAGGTGGGCGCTTAGGGCTGTAGGTGGGCCGTTAGGGCTGTAGGTGGTCGCTTAGGGCTGTAGGTGGGCGTTTAGGGCTGTAGGTGGGCGTTTAGGGCTGTAGGTGGGCGTTTAGGGCTGTAGGTGGGCCGTTAGGGCTGTAGGTGGGCGCTTAGGGCTGTAGGTTGTCGGTTAGGCGTGTAGGTGGGCGCTTAGGGCTGTAGGTGGGCCTTTATGGCTGTAGATGGGCGCTGAGGGCTGTAGATGGGCGCGTAGGGCAGTGGGTGGGCGCTTAGGGCTGTAGGTGGCCGCTCATTGCTGTAGGCGGGCGCTCAGTGCTGTAGGTGGGCGCATAGGGCTGTAGATGGGCGCTTAGGGCTGTAGGTGGGCGCTTAGGGCTGTAGTTGGTCGCCTAGGGATGTAGGTGGGCGCTTATGGCTGTAGGTGGGCGCTTAGGGCTGTAGGTGTGCGCTCAGGGCTGTAGGTGGGCGCTTACGGCTGTAGATGGGCGCTTAGGGCTGTAGGTGGGCGCGTATGGCAGTGGCTGGTCGCTTAGGGCTGTAGATGGGCGTTTTGGGCTGTAGGTATGCGCTCAGTGCTTTAGGTGGGCGCTTAGGGCTGTAGTTGGGCGCTTAGGGCTGTAGGTGGGCGCTTAGGGCTGTAGATGGGTGCTTAGGCCTGTAGGTGGTCGCTTAGGGCTGTACGTGGGCTCGTAGGGCAGTGGGTGGGCGCTTAGGGCTGTAGGTGGGCGCTTAGGGCCGTGGTTGGGCGCCTAGGGCTGTAGGTGGGCGCTTTGGGCTGTATTTGGGCGCTTATGGCTGTAGGTGTGCGCTGAGGGCTGTAGGTGGGCGCTCAAGGCAGTAAGTGGGCGCGTAGGGCAGTAGGTGGGCGCTTAGGGCTGTAGGTGGGCCGTTAGGGCTGTAGGTGGGCGCTTAGTGCTGTAGGTGGGCGCTTAGGGCTGTAGGTGGGCGCGTATGGAAGTGGCTGGTCACTTAGGGCTGTAGATGGGCGTTTAGGGCTGTAGGTGTGCACTCAGTGCTTTAGGTGGGCGCTTAGGGCTGTAGATGGGTGCTTAGGGCTGTAGTTGGGCGCTTAGTGCTGTAGGTGGGCGCTTAGGGCTGTAGGTGGGTGGTTAGGGCTGTAGGTGGGCGCTTAGGGCTGTAGGTGGTCGCTTAGGGCTGTACGTGGGCTCGTAGGGCAGTGGGTGGGCGCTTAGGGCTGTAGGTGGGCTCGTAGGGCAGTGGGTGGGCGCTTCGGGCTGTAGATGGGCGCTTAGGGCTGTGGTTGGGCGCCTAGGGCTGTAGGTGGGCGCTTTGGGCTGTATGTGGGCGCTTATTGCTCTAGGTGTTCGCTGAGGGCTGTAGGTGGGCCGTTAGGGCTGTAGGTGGGCTGTTAGGGCTGTAGGTGGTCGCTTAGGCGTGTAGGTGGGCGCTTAGGGCTGTAGGTGGGCCTTTATGGCTGTAGATGCGCGCTTAGGGCTGTAGATGGGCGCGTAGGGCAGTGGGTGGGCGCTTAGGGCTGTAGGTGGGCGCTTATGGCTGTAGATGGGCACGTAGGGCTGTAGGTGGGCGCTTAGGGCTGTAGGTGGGCGCTTATGGCTGTAGATGGGCACGTAGGGCTGTAGGTGGGCGCTTAGGGCTGTAGGTGTGCGCTCAGTGCTGTAGGTGTGCGCTCAGTGCTGTAGATGGGCGCTCAGTGCTGTAGGTGGGCGCTTAGGGCAGTAGATGGGCGCTTAGGGCTGTGGGTGGGCGCTTAGGGCTGTAGTTGGGCGCTGAGGGCTGTAGGTGGGCCGTTAGGGCAGTGGGTGGGCGCTTAGGGCTGTGGGTGGGCGCTTAGGGCTTTAGGTGGTCGCTTAGGGCTGTAGGTGGGTGCTCAGTGCTGTAGTTGGGCGCTCAGTGCTGTAGGTGGGCGATTCGGGCTGTAGTTGGGCGCCTAGGGCTGTAGGTGGGCGCTTTGGGCTGTAGGTGGGCGCTCAGGTCTGTAGGCGGGCGCTCAGTGCTGTAGGTGGGCGCTCAGGTCTGTAGGAGTGCGCTTAGTGCTGTCGGTGGGCGCTTAGGGCTGTAGGTGGGCGCTTAGCGCTGTAGGTGGACGCTTAGGGCTGTAGGTGGGCGCATAGGGCTGTAGATGGGCGCTTAGGGCTGTAGGTGGGCGCTGAGGGCTGTAGGTGGGCGCTTAGGGCTGTAGGTGGGCGCTTCGGGCTGTAGGTGGGCGCCTAGGGCTGTACGAGGGCGCTCAGACGTGTAGGTGGGCGATTAGGGCAGTAGGTGGGCGCTTAGGGCTGTAGGTGGACGCTTAAGGCTGTCGGTGTGCGCTCAGGGCTGTAGGTGGGCGCTGAGGGCTGTATGTGGGAGCTCAGGGCTGTAGGTGGGCCTGTAGGGCTGTAGTTGGGCGTTTAGGGCTGTAGGTGGGCCGTTAGGGCTGTAGGTAGGCGCCGAGGGCTGTAGGTGGGCGCTCAGGTCTGTTGGAGTGCGCTTAGTGCTGTCGGTGGGCGCTTAGGGCTGTAGGTGGGCGCTTAGGGCTGTAGGTGGACGCTTAGGGCTGTAGGTGGGCGCATAGGGCTGTAGATGGGCGCTTAGGGCTGTAGGTGGGCGCTGAGGGCTGTAGGTGGGCGCTTAGGGCTGTAGGTGGGCGGTTAGGGCTGTAGGTGGACGCTTAGGGCTGTAGGTGTGCGCTGAGTGCTGCAGATGGGCGCTCAGGTCTGTAGGAGTGCGCGTAGGGCTGTAGGTGGGCGCTCAGTGCTGTCGGTGGGCGCTTAGGGCTGTAGGTGAGGGCTGAGGGCTGTAGCTGGGCGCTCAAGGCAGTAGGTGTGCGCTTAGGGCTGTATGTGGGAGCTCAGGGCTGTAGGTGGGCACTCAGGGGTGCAGGTGGGCCTGTAGGGCTGCAGGTGGGCGCATCGGGCTGTAGGTGGGCGCTCAAACCTGTAGGTGGGCGCGCAGGGCTGTAGGAGTGCGCTTAGTGTTGTAGGTGGGCGATCAGGTCTGTAGGAGTGCGCTTAGTGTTGTAGGTGGGCGCCCAGTGCTGTCGGTGGGCGCTGAGGGCTGTAGGTGGACACTTAGGGCTGTAGGTGGGCGCATAGGGCTGTAGGTGGGCGCTTAGGGCTGTAGGTGGGCGCTCAGTGCTTTAGGTGGGCGCTTTGGGCTGTAGTTGGGCGCCTAGGGCTGTAGCTCGGCGCTTAGGGCTGTAGGTGTGCGCTCAGGGCTGTAGGTGGGCGTTTAGGGCTGTAGGTGGGCGTTTAGGGCTGTATGTGTGAGCTGAGGGCTGTAGGTGGGCGCTTAGGGCTGTAGGTGGGCGCGTATGGCAGTGGCTGGTCGCTTAGGGCTGTAGATGGGCGTTTTGGGCTGTAGGTGTGCGCTCAGTGCTTTAGGTGGGCGCTTCGGGCTGTAGATGGGCGCTTAGGGCTGTGGTTGGGCGCCTAGGGCTGTAGGTGGGCGCTTTGGGCTGTATGTGGGCGCTTATTGCTCTAGGTGTGCGCTGAGGGCTGTAGGTGGGCGCTTCGGGCTGTAGATGGGCGCTTAGGGCTGTAGTTGGGCGCCTAGGGCTGTAGCTGGGCGCTTAGGGCTGTAGGTGTGCGCTTAGGGCTGTAGGTGGGCCGTTAGGGCTGTAGGTGGGCTGTTAGGGCTGTAGGTGGTCGCTTAGGCGTGTAGGTGGGCGCTTAGGGCTGTAGGTGGGCCTTTATAGCTGTAGATGCGCGCTTAGGGCTGTAGGTGGGCGCGTAGGGCAGTGGGTGGGCGCTTAGGGCTGTAGGTGGGCGCATAGGGCAGTGGGTGGGCGCTTAGGGCTGTAGGTGGGCGCTTAGGGCTGTAGGTGGCCGCTCATTGCTGCAGGTGGGCGCTCAGTGCTGTAGGTGGGCGCTTAGGGCTGTAGATGGGCGCTTAGGGCTGTAGGTGGGCGCTTAGGGCTGTAGTTGGGCGCCTAGGGCTGTAGGTGGGCACTTAGGGCTGTATGTGGGTGCTTATGGCTGTAGGTGGGCGCTTAGGGCTGTAGGTGTGCGCTTAGGCCTGTAGATGTGCGCTCAGGGCTGTAGGTGGGCCGTTAGGGCAGTAGGTGTGCGCTTAGGCCTGTAGTTGTGCGCTCAGGGCTGTAGGTGGGCGCTTAGGACTGTAGGTGGGCGCTTAGGGTTGTAGGTGGGCGCCTATGGCAGTGGCTGGTCGCTTAGGGCTGTAGATGGGCGTTTAGGGCTGTAGGTGTGCGCTCAGTGCTTTAGGTGGGCGCTTAGGGCTGTAGATGGGTGCTTAGGGCTGTAGTTGGGCGCTTAGGGCTGTAGGTGGGCGCTTAGGGCTGTAGGTGGGCGCTTAGGGCTGTAGGTGGGCGCTTAGGGCTGTAGGTGGGCGCTTAGGGCTGTAGTTGGCCGCTCATTGCTGTAGGTGGGCGCTCAGTGCTGTAGGTGGGCGCCTAGGGATGTAGGTGGGCGCTTAGGGCTGTATGTGGGCGCTTATGGCTGTAGGTGGGCGCTAAGGGCTGTAGGTCGGCCGTTAGGGCTGTAGGTGGGCGCTTAGGGCTGTAGGTGGGCGCTTACGGCTGTAGATGGGCGCTTAGGGCTGTAGGTGGGCGCTAAGGGCTGTAGGTGGGCGCGTATGGCAGTGGCTGGTCGCTTAGGGCTGTAGATGGGCGTTTTGGGCTGTAGGTATGCGCTTAGTGCTTTAGGTGGGCGCTTAGGGCTGTAGGTGGGTGCTTAGAGCTGTAGTTGGGCGCTTAGGGCTGTAGGTGGGCGCTTAGGGCTGTAGATGGGCGCTTAGGCCTGTAGGTGGTCGCTTAGGGCTGTACGTGGGCTCGTAGGGCAGTGGGTGGGCGCTTAGGGCTGTAGGTGGGCGCTTAGGACTGTACTTGGGCGCTTCGGGCTGTAGATGGGCGCTTAGGGCTGTGTTTGGGCGCCTAGGGCTGTAGGTGGGCGCTTTGGGCTGTAGGTGGGCGCTTAGGGCTGTAGATGGGTGCTTAGGCCTGTAGGTGGTCGCTTAGGGCTGTACGTGGGCTCGTAGTGCAGTGGGTGGGCGCTTAGGGCTGTAGGTGGGCGCTTAGGGCCGTGGTTGGGCGCCTAGGGCTGTAGGTGGGCGCTTTGGGCTGTATTTGGGCGCTTATGGCTGTAGGTGTGCGCTGAGGGCTGTAGGTGGGCGCTCAAGGCAGTAAGTGGGCGCGTAGGGCAGTAGGTGGGCGCTTAGGGCTGTAGGTGGGCCGTTAGGGCTGTAGGTGGGCGCTTAGGGCTGTAGGTGGGCGCTTAGGGCTGTAGGTGGGCGCGTATGGAAGTGGCTGGTCACTTAGGGCTGTAGATGGGCGTTTAGGGCTGTAGGTGTGCACTCAGTGCTTTAGGTGGGCGCTTAGGGCTGTAGATGGGTGCTTAGGGCTGTAGTTGGGCGCTTAGTGCTGTAGGTGGGCGCTTAGGGCTGTAGGTGGGTGGTTAGGGCTGTAGGTGGGCGCTTAGGGCTGTAGGTGGTCGCTTAGGGCTGTACGTGGGCTCGTAGGGCAGTGGGTGGGCGCTTAGGGCTGTAGGTGGGCTCGTAGGGCAGTGGGTGGGCGCTTCGGGCTGTAGATGGGCGCTTAGGGCTGTGGTTGGGCGCCTAGGGCTGTAGGTGGGCGCTTTGGGCTGTATGTGGGCGCTTATTGCTCTAGGTGTGCGCTGAGGGCTGTAGGTGGGCCGTTAGGGCTGTAGGTGGGCTGTTAGGGCTGTAGGTGGTCGCTTAGGCGTGTAGGTGGGCGCTTAGGGCTGTAGGTGGGCCTTTATGGCTGTAGATGCGCGCTTAGGGCTGTAGATGGGCGCGTAGGGCAGTGGGTGGGCGCTTAGGGCTGTAGGTGGGCGCTTATGGCTGTAGATGGGCACGTAGGGCTGTAGGTGGGCGCTTAGGGCTGTAGGTGGGCGCTTATGGCTGTAGATGGGCACGTAGGGCTGTAGGTGGGCGCTTAGGGCTGTAGGTGTGCGCTCAGTGCTGTAGGTGTGCGCTCAGTGCTGTAGATGGGAGATCAGTGCTGTAGGTGGGCGCTTAGGGCAGTAGATGGGCGCTTAGGGCTGTGGGTGGGCGCTTAGGGCTGTAGTTGGGCGCTCAGGGCTGTAGGTGGGCCGTTAGGGCAGTGGGTGGGCGCTTAGGGCTGTGGGTGGGCGCTTAGGGCTTTAGGTGGTCGCTTAGGGCTGTAGGTGGTCGCTTAGGGCTGTACGTGGGCTCGTAGGGCAGTGGGTGGGCGCTTAGGGCTGTAGGTGGGCTCGTAGGGCAGTGGGTGGGCGCTTCGGGCTGTAGATGGGCGCTTAGGGCTGTGGTTGGGCGCCTAGGGCTGTAGGTGGGCGCTTTGGGCTGTATGTGGGCTGTTAGGGCTGTAGGTGGTCGCTTAGGCGTGTAGGTGGGCGCTTAGGGCTGTAGGTGGGCCTTTATGGCTGTAGATGCGCGCTTAGGGCTGTAGATGGGCGCGTAGGGCAGTGGGTGGGCGCTTAGGGCTGTAGGTGGGCGCTTATGGCTGTAGATGGGCACGTAGGGCTGTAGGTGGGCGCTTAGGGCTGTAGGTGGGCGCTTATGGCTGTAGATGGGCACGTAGGGCTGTAGGTGGGCGCTTAGGGCTGTAGGTGTGCGCTCAGTGCTGTAGGTGTGCGCTCAGTGCTGTAGATGGGAGATCAGTGCTGTAGGTGGGCGCTTAGGGCAGTAGATGGGCGCTTAGGGCTGTGGGTGGGCGCTTAGGGCTGTAGTTGGGCGCTCAGGGCTGTAGGTGGGCCGTTAGGGCAGTGGGTGGGCGCTTAGGGCTGTGGGTGGGCGCTTAGGGCTTTAGGTGGTCGCTTAGGGCTGTAGGTGGGTGCTCAGTGCTGTAGTTGGGCGCTCAGTGCTGTAGGTGGGCGATTCGGGCTGTAGTTGGGCGCCTAGGTCTGTAGGTGGGCGCTTTGGGCTGTAGGTGGGCGCTCAGGTCTGTAGGCGGGCGCTCAGTGCTGTAGGTGGGCGCTCAGGTCTGTAGGAGTGCGCTTAGTGCTGTCGGTGGGCGCTTAGGGCTGTAGGTGGGCGCTTAGCGCTGTAGGTGGACGCTTAGGGCTGTAGGTGGGCGCATAGGGCTGTAGATGGGCGCTTAGGGCTGTAGGTGGGCGCTGAGGGCTGTAGGTGGGCGCTTAGGGCTGTAGGTGGGCGCTTCGGGCTGTAGTTGGGCGCCTAGGGCTGTACGAGGGCGCTCAGACGTGTAGGTGGGCGATTAGGGCAGTAGGTGGGCGCTGAGGGCTGTATGTGGGAGCTCGGGGCTGTAGGTGGGCCTGTAGGGCTGTAGGTGGGCGTTTAGGGCTGTAGGTGGGCCGTTAGGGCTGTAGGTAGGCGCCGAGGGCTGTAGGTGGGCGCTCAGGTCTGTAGGAGTGCGCTTAGTGCTGTCGGTGGGCGCTTAGGGCTGTAGGTGGGCGCTTAGGGCTGTAGGTGGACGCTTAGGGCTGTAGGTGGGCGCATAGGGCTGTAGATGGGCGCTTAGGGCTGTAGGTGGGCGCTGAGGGCTGTAGGTGGGCGCTTAGGGCTGTAGGTGGGCGCTGAGGGCTATAGGTGGGCGCCTAGGGCTGTAGGTGGGCGGTTAGGGCTGTAGGTGGACGCTTAGGGCTGTAGGTGTGCGCTGAGTGCTGCAGATGGGCGCTCAGGTCTGTAGGAGTGCGCGTAGGGCTGTAGGTGGGCGCTCAGTGCTGTCGGTGGGCGCTTAGGGCTGTAGGTGAGGGCTGAGGGCTGTAGCTGGGCGCTCAAGGCAGTAGGTGTGCGCTTAGGGCTGTATGTGGGAGCTCAGGGCTGTAGGTGGGCACTCAGGGCTGCAGGTGGGCCTGTAGGGCTGCAGGTGGGCGCATCGGGCTGTAGGTGGGCGCTCAAACCTGTAGGTGGGCGCACAGGGCTGTAGGAGTGCGCTTAGTGTTGTAGGTGGGCGATCAGGTCTGTAGGAGTGCGCTTAGTGTTGTAGGTGGGCGCCCAGTGCTGTCGGTGGGCGCTGAGGGCTGTAGGTGGACACTTAGGGCTGTAGGTGGGCGCATAGGGCTGTAGGTGGGCGCTTAGGACTGTAGGTGGGCGCTCAGTGCTTTAGGTGGGCGCTTTGGGCTGTAGTTGGGCGCCTAGGGCTGTAGCTCGGCGCTTAGGGCTGTAGGTGTGCGCTCAGGGCTGTAGGTGGGCGTTTAGGGCTGTAGGTGGGCGTTTAGGGCTGTATGTGTGAGCTGAGGGCTGTAGGTGGGCGCTTAGGGCTGTAGGTGGGCGCGTATGGCAGTGGCTGGTCGCTTAGGGCTGTAGATGGGCGTTTTGGGCTGTAGGTGTGCGCTCAGTGCTTTAGGTGGGCGCTTCGGGCTGTAGATGGGCGCTTAGGGCTGTGGTTGGGCGCCTAGGGCTGTAGGTGGGCGCTTTGGGCTGTATGTGGGCGCTTATTGCTCTAGGTGTGCGCTGAGGGCTGTAGGTGGGCGCTTCGGGCTGTAGATGGGCGCTTAGGGCTGTAGTTGGGCGCCTAGGGCTGTAGCTGGGCGCTTAGGGCTGTAGGTGTGCGCTTAGGGCTGTAGGTGGGCCGTTAGGGCTGTAGGTGGGCTGTTAGGGCTGTAGGTGGTCGCTTAGGCGTGTAGGTGGGCGCTTAGGGCTGTAGGTGGGCCTTTATAGCTGTAGATGCGCGCTTAGGGCTGTAGGTGGGCGCGTAGGGCAGTGGGTGGGCGCTTAGGGCTGTAGGTGGGCGCATAGGGCAGTGGGTGGGCGCTTAGGGCTGTAGTTGGGCGCTTAGGGCTGTAGGTGGCCGCTCATTGCTGCAGGTGGGCGCTCAGTGCTGTAGGTGGGCGCTTAGGGCTGTAGATGGGCGCTTAGGGCTGTAGGTGGGCGCTTAGGGCTGTAGTTGGGCGCCTAGGGCTGTAGGTGGGCACTTAGGGCTGTATGTGGGTGCTTATGGCTGTAGGTGGGCGCTTAGGGCTGTAGGTGTGCGCTTAGGCCTGTAGATGTGCGCTCAGGGCTGTAGGTGGGCCGTTAGGGCTGTAGGTGTGCGCTTAGGCCTGTAGTTGTGCGCTCAGGGCTGTAGGTGGGCGCTTAGGGGCTGTAGGTGGGCGCTTAGGGTTGTAGGTGGGCGCCTATGGCAGTGGCTGGTCGCTTAGGGCTGTAGATGGGCGTTTAGGGCTGTAGGTGTGCGCTCAGTGCTTTAGGTGGGCGCTTAGGGCTGTAGATGGGTGCTTAGGGCTGTAGTTGGGCGCTTAGGGCTGTAGATGGGCACGTAGGGCTGTAGGTGGGCGCTTAGGGCTGTAGGTGTGCGCTCAGTGCTGTAGGTGTGCGCTCAGTGCTGTAGATGGGAGATCAGTGCTGTAGGTGGGCGCTTAGGGGCAGTAGATGGGCGCTTAGGGCTGTGGGTGGGCGCTTAGGGCTGTAGTTGGGCGCTCAGGGCTGTAGGTGGGCCGTTAGGGCAGTGGGTGGGCGCTTAGGGCTGTGGGTGGGCGCTTAGGGCTTTAGGTGGTCGCTTAGGGCTGTAGGTGGGTGCTCAGTGCTGTAGTTGGGCGCTCAGTGCTGTAGGTGGGCGATTCGGGCTTGTAGTTGGGCGCCTAGGGCTGTAGGTGGGCGCTTTGGGCTGTAGGTGGGCGCTCAGGTCTGTAGGCGGGCGCTCAGTGCTGTAGGTGGGCGCTCAGGTCTGTAGGAGTGCGCTTAGTGCTGTCGGTGGGCGCTTAGGGCTGTAGGTGGGCGCTTAGCGCTGTAGGTGGACGCTTAGGGCTGTAGGTGGGCGCATAGGGCTGTAGATGGGCGCTTAGGGCTGTAGGTGGGCGCTGAGGGCTGTAGGTGGGCGCTTAGGGCTGTAGGTGGCGCTTCGGGCTGTAGTTGGGCGCCTAGGGCTGTACGAGGGCGCTCAGACGTGTAGGTGGGCGATTAGGGCAGTAGGTGGGCGCTGAGGGCTGTATGTGGGAGCTCGGGGCTGTAGGTGGGCCTGTAGGGCTGTAGGTGGGCGTTTAGGGCTGTAGGTGGGCCGTTAGGGCTGTAGGGTAGGCGCCGAGGGCTGTAGGTGGGCGCTCAGGTCTGTAGGAGTGCGCTTAGTGCTGTCGGTGGGCGCTTAGGGCTGTAGGTGGCGCTTAGGGCTGTAGGTGGACGCTTAGGGCTGTAGGTGGGCGCATAGGGCTGTAGATGGGCGCTTAGGGCTGTAGGTGGCGCTGAGGGCTGTAGGTGGGCGGCTTAGGGCTGTAGGTGGGCGCTGAGGGCTATAGGTGGGCGCCTAGGGCTGTAGGTGGGCGGTTAGGGCTGTAGGTGGACGCTTAGGGCTGTAGGTGTGCGCTGAGTGCTGCAGATGGGCGCTCAGGTCTGTAGGAGTGCGCGTAGGGCTGTAGGTGGGCGCTCAGTGCTGTCGGTGGGCGCTTAGGGCTGTAGGTGAGGGCTGAGGGCTGTAGCTGGGCGCTCAAGGCAGTAGGTGTGCGCTTAGGGCTGTATGTGGGAGCTCAGGGCTGTAGGTGGGCACTCAGGGCTGCAGGTGGGCCTGTAGGGCTGCAGGTGGGCGCATCGGGCTGTAGGTGGGCGCTCAAACCTGTAGGTGGGCGCACAGGGCTGTAGGAGTGCGCTTAGTGTTGTAGGTGGGCGATCAGGTCTGTAGGAGTGCGCTTAGTGTTGTAGGTGGGCGCCCAGTGCTGTCGGTGGGCGCTGAGGGCTGTAGGTGGACACTTAGGGCTGTAGGTGGGCGCATAGGGCTGTAGGTGGGCGCTTAGGACTGTAGGTGGGCGCTCAGTGCTTTAGGTGGGCGCTTTGGGCTGTAGTTGGGCGCCTAGGGCTGTAGCTCGGCGCTTAGGGCTGTAGGTGTGCGCTCAGGGCTGTAGGTGGGCGTTTAGGGCTGTAGGTGGGCGTTAGGGCTGTATGTGTGAGCTGAGGGCTGTAGGTGGGCGCTTATGGCTGTAGGTGGGCGCGTATGGCAGTGGCTGGTCGCTTAGGGCTGTAGATGGGCGTTTTGGGCTGTAGGTGTGCGCTCAGTGCTTTAGGTGGGCGCTTCGGGCTGTAGATGGGCGCTTAGGGCTGTGGTTGGGCGCCTAGGGCTGTAGGTGGGCGCTTTGGGCTGTATGTGGGCGCTTATTGCTCTAGGTGTGCGCTGAGGGCTGTAGGTGGGCGCTTCGGGCTGTAGATGGGCGCTTAGGGCTGTAGTTGGGCGCCTAGGGCTGTAGCTGGGCGCTTAGGGCTGTAGGTGTGCGCTTAGGGCTGTAGGTGGGCCGTTAGGGCTGTAGGTGGGCTGTTAGGGCTGTAGGTGTCGCTTAGGCGTGTAGGTGGGCGCTTAGGGCTGTAGGTGGGCCTTTATAGCTGTAGATGCGCGCTTAGGGCTGTAGGTGGGCGCGTAGGGCAGTGGGGTGGGCGCTTAGGGCTGTAGGTGGGCGCATAGGGCAGTGGGTGGGCGCTTAGGGCTGTAGTTGGGCGCTTAGGGCTGTAGGTGGCCGCTCATTGCTGCAGGTGGGCGCTCAGTGCTGTAGGTGGGCGCTTAGGGCTGTAGATGGGCGCTTAGGGCTGTAGGTGGGCGCTTAGGGCTGTAGTTGGGCGCCTAGGGCTGTAGGTGGGCACTTAGGGCTGTATGTGGGTGCTTATGGCTGTAGGTGGGCGCTTAGGGCTGTAGGTGTGCGCTTAGGCCTGTAGATGTGCGCTCAGGGCTGTAGGTGGGCCGTTAGGGCTGTAGGTGTGCGCTTAGGCTGTAGTTGTGCGCTCAGGGCTGTAGGTGGGCGCTTAGGGCTGTAGGTGGGCGCTTAGGGTTGTAGGTGGGCGCCTATGGCAGTGGCTGGTCGCTTAGGGCTGTAGATGGGCGTTAGGGCTGTAGGTGTGCGCTCAGTGCTTTAGGTGGGCGCTTAGGGCTGTAGATGGGTGCTTAGGGCTGTAGTTGGGCGCTTAGGGCTGTAGGTGGGCGCTTAGGGCTGTAGTTGGGCGCTTAGGGCTGTAGGTGGGCGCTTAGGGCTGTAGGTGGGCGCTTAGGGCTGTAGGTTGTCGCTTAGGGATGTACGTGGGCGCGTAGGGCAGTGGGTGGGCGCTCAGGGCTGCAGGTGGGCGCTTAGGGCTGTAGGTGGGCGCTTCGGGCTGTAGATGGGCGCTTATGGCTGTGGTTGGGCGCCTAGGGCTGTAGGTGGGCGCTTTGGGCTGTATGTGGGCGCTTATGGCTGTAGGTGTGCGCTTAGGGCAGTAGATGGTCGCTTAGGTCTTTAGTTGGTCGCTTAGGGCTATAGGTGGGCGCTCAGGCTGTAGGTGGGCGTTTAGGGCTGTAGGTGGGCGATTAGGGCTGTAGGTGGGCCGTTAGGGATGTAGGTGGGCGCTTAGGGCTGTAGGTAGGCGCTTAGGGCTGTAGGTGGGCGCTTAGGGCTGTAGGTGGGCCCTTATGGCTGTAGATAGGCGCGTAGGGCTGTAGGTTGGGCGCGTAGGGCAGTGGGTGGGCGCTTAGGTCTGTTGGTGGGCGCTTAGGGCTGTGGGTGGGCGCTTAGGGCTGTGGTGGGCGCTTAGGGCTGTAGTTGGGCGCCTAGGGCTGTAGGTGGTCGCTTAGGGCTGTATGTGGGCGCTTGTGGCTGTAGGTGGGCGCTCAGGGCTGTAGGTGTGTGCTCAGGGCTGTAGTTGGGCCGTTAGGGCTGTAGGTGGGCCCTTAGGGCTGTAGTTGGGCGCTTAAAGCTGTAGATGGGCGCTTAGGGCTGGAGGTATGCGCTTAGGGCTGTAGGTGGGCGCGTATGGCAGTGGCTGGTCGCTCAGTGCTGTAGGTGGGCGCTTAGGGCTTTAGATGGGTGCTTAGGGCTGTAGTTGAGCACTGAGGGCTGTAGGTGGGCGCTTAGTGCTGTAGGTGGGCGCTTCGGGCTGTAGATGGGCACTTAGGGCTGTAGTTGGTCGCTTAGTGCTGTAGGTGGGCGCGTAGGGCAGTGGGTGGGCGCTTAGGGCTGTGGGTGGGCGCTTAGGGCTTTAGGTGGGCGCTTAGGGCTGTAGTTGGGCGCTCAATGCTGTAGTTGGGCGCTTCGGGCTGTAGATGGGCGCTTAGGGCTGTAGGTGGGCGCTTAGTGCTGTATTTGGGCGCCTAGGGCTGTAGGTGGGCGCTTACGGCTGTAGGTGGGCGCTTAGGGCTGTAGGTGGGCGCTTAGGCTGTAGGTGGGCGCGTATGGAAGTGGCTGGTCACTTAGGGCTGTAGATGGGCGTTTAGGGCTGTAGGTGTGCACTCAGTGCTTTAGGTGGGCGCTTAGGGCTGTAGATGGGTGCTTAGGGCTGTAGTTGGGCGCTTAGTGCTGTAGGTGGGCGCTTAGGGCTGTAGGTGGGGTGGTTAGGGCTGTAGGTGGGCGCTTAGGGCTGTAGGTGGTCGCTTAGGGCTGTACGTGGGCTCGTAGGGCAGTGGGTGGGCGCTTAGGGCTGTAGGTGGGCTCGTAGGGCAGTGGGTGGGCGCTTCGGGCTGTAGATGGGCGCTTAGGGCTGTAGTTGGGCGCCTAGGGCTGTAGCTGGGCACTTAGGGCTGCAGGTGTGCGCTTAGGGCTGTAGGTGGGCTGTTAGGGCTGTAGGTGGTCGCTTAGGCGTGTAGGTGGGCGCTTAGGGCTGTAGGTGGGGCCTTTATGGCTGTAGATGCGCGCTTAGGGCTGTAGGTGGGCGCGTAGGGCAGTGGGTGGGCGCTTAGGGCTGTAGGTGGGCGTTTATGGATGTAGATGGGCGCTTAGGGCTGTAGGTGGGCGCATAGGGCAGTGGGTGGGCGCTTAGGGCTGTAGGTGGGCGCTTAGGGCTGTAGGTGGCCGCTCATTGCTGCAGGTGGGCGATCAGTGCTGTAGGTGGGCGCTTAGGGCTGTAGATGAGCGCTTAGGGCTGTAGTTGGGCGCCTAGGGCTGTAGGTGGGCACTTAGGGCTGTATGTGGGTGCTTATGGCTGTAGGTGGGCGCTTAGGGCTGTAGGTGTGCGCTTAGGCCTGTAGTTGTGCGCTCAGGGCTGTAGGTGGGCCGTTAGGGCTGTAGGTGGGCGCCTACGGCTGTAGATGGGCGCTTAGGGCTGTAGGTGGGCGCTTAGGGCTGTAGGTGGGCGCCTATGGCAGTGGGCTGGTCGCTTAGGGCTGTAGATGGGCGTTTAGGGCTGTAGGTGTGCGCTCAGTGCTTTAGGTGGGCGCTTTAGGGCTGTAGGTGGGCGCTTAGGGCTGTAGGTGGGCGCTTAGGGCTGTAGGTGGGCGCTTAGGGCTGTAGGTGGGCGCTTAGGGCTGTAGGTGGGCGCTTAGGCCTGTAGGTTGTCGCTTAGGGATGTACGTGGGCGCGTAGGCAGTGGGTGGGCGCTCAGGGCTGCAGGTGGGCGCTTTGGGCTGTATGTGGGCGCTTATGGCTGTAGGTGTGCGCTTAGGGCAGTAGATGGTCGCTTAGGTCTTTAGGTGGTCGCTTAGGGCTATAGGTGGGCGCTCAGGGCTGTAGGTGGGCGTTTAGGGCTGTAGGTGGGCGATTAGGGCTGTAGGTGGGCCGTTAGGGATGTAGGTGGGCGCTTAGGGCTGTAGGTAGGCGCTTAGGGCTGTAGGGGGGCGCTTAGGGCTGTAGGTGGGCCCTTATGGCTGTAGATGGGCGCGTAGGCTGTAGTGGGCGCGTAGGGCAGTGGTGTGGGCGCTTAGGGCTGTTGGTGGGCGCTTAGGGCTGTAGTTGGGCGCCTAGGGCTGTAGGTGGTCGCTTAGGGCTGTATGTGGGCGCTTGTGGCTGTAGGTGGGCGCTCAGGGCTGTAGGTGGGCCCTTAGGGCTGTAGGTGGGCGCTTAAAGCTGTAGATGGGCGCTTAGGGCTGGAGGTATGCGCTTAGTGCTGTAGGTGGGCGCGTATGGCAGTGGCTGGTCGCTCAGTGCTGTAGGTGGGCGCTTAGGGCTTTAGATGGGTGCTTAGGGCTGTAGTTGAGCACTGAGGGCTGTAGGTGGGCGCTTAGGGCTGTAGGTGGGCGCTTCGGGCTGTAGATGGGCACTTAGGGCTGTAGGTGGTCGCTTAGTGCTGTAGGTGGGCGCGTAGGGCAGTGCGTGGGCGCTTAGGGCTGTGGGTGGGCGCTTAGGGCTTTAGGTGGTCGCTTAGGGCTGTAGGTGGGCGCTTAGGGCTGTAGTTGGGCGCTCAATGCTGTAGTTGGGCGCTTCGGGCTGTAGATGGGCGCTTAGGGCTGTAGGTGGGCGCTTAGGGCTGTAGGTGGGCGCTTAGGGCTGTAGGTGGGCGCTTAGGGCTGTAGTTGGGCGCCTAGGGCTGTAGGTGGGCGCTTAGTGCTGTATTTGGGCGCCCAGGGCTGCAGGCGGGCGCTTAGGGCTGTAGGTGGGCGTTTAGGGCTGTAGGTGGGCGCTTAGGGCTGTAGGTGGGCGCTTATGGCTGTAGATGGGCGCTTAGGGTTGTAGGTGGGCGAGTAGGTCTGTAGGTGGGCGAGTAGGGCAGTGGGTGGGCGCTCAGTGCTGGTAGGTGGGCGCTTAGGGCTGTAGATGGGCGCTTAGGGCTGTAGGTGGGCGCGTAGGGCAGTCGGTGGGCGCTTATGGCTGTAGGTGGGCGCTTATGGCTGTAGATGGGCGCTTAGGGTTGTAGGTGGGCGAGTAGGTCTGTAGGTGGGCGAGTAGGGCAGTGAGTGGGCGCTCAGTGCTGTAGGTGGGCGCTTAGGGCTGTAGATGGGCGCTTAGGGCTGTAGGTGGGGCGCGTAGGGCTGTAGGTGGGCGCGTAGGGCAGTGGGTGGGCGCTTATGGCTGTAGGTGGGCGCTTAGGGCTGTAGGTGTGCGCTCAGGGATGCAGATGTGAGTTCATGGCCTCTAGGTGGGCGCTGAGGGCTGTAGGTGGGCGCTTAGTGTTGTAGGTGGGCGCTTAGGGCTGTAGGTGGGCGCTTATGGCTGTAGATGGGCGCTTAGGGTTGTAGGTGGGCGAGTAGGTCTGTAGGTGGGCGAGTAGGGCAGTGGGTGGGCGCTCAGTGCTGTAGGTGGGCGCTTAGGGCTGTAGATGGGCGCTTAGGGCTGTAGGTGGGCGCGTAGGGCAGTGGGTGGGCGCTTATGGCTGTAGGTGGGCGCTTATGGCTGTAGATGGGCGCTTAGGGTTGTAGGTGGGCGAGAAGGTCTGTAGGTGGGCGAGTAGGGCAGTGAGTGGGCGCTCAGTGCTGTAGGTGGGCGCTTAGGGCTGTAGATGGGCGCTTAGGGCTGTAGGTGGGCGCGTAGGGCTGTAGGTGGGCGCGTAGGGCAGTGGGTGGGCGCTTATGGCTGTAGGTGGGCGATTAGGGCTGTAGGTGTGCGCTCAGGGATGCAGATGTGAGTTCATGGCCTCTAGGTGGGCGCTGAGGGCTGTAGGTGGGCGCTTAGTGTTTTAGGTGGGCGCTTAGGGCTGCAGGTGGGCGCGTAGGGCAGTGGGTGGGCGCTTAGTGCTGTAGGTGGGGCGCTTATGGCTGTAGATGGGCGCGTAGGGCTGTAGGTGGGCGCGTAGGGCAGTGGGTGGGCGCTTAGGGCTGTTGGTGGGCGCTTAGGGCTGTAGGTGGGCGCTCAGTGCTGTAGGTGGTCGCTCAGTGCTGTAGGTGGGCGCTCAGTGCTGTAGGTGGGCGCTTAGGGCTGTAGATGGGCGCTTAGGGCTGTGGGTGGGCGCTTCGGGCTGTAGTTGGGCGCCTAGGGCTGTAGGTGGTCGCTTAGGGCTGTATGTGGGCCCTCAGGGCTGTAGGTGGGCCGTTAGGGCTGTAGATGTTGCGCTTCGGGCTGTAAGTGGGCGCTTAGGGCTGTAGGTGGGCGCTTAAAGCTGTAGATGGGCGCTTAGGGCTGTAGGTATGCGCTTAGGGCTGTAGGTGGGCGCGTATGGCAGTGGCTGGTCGCTTAGGGCTGTAGATGGGCGCTTAGGCTGTAGGTGTGCGCTCAGTGCTGTAGGTGGGCGCCTTAGGGCTGTGGGTGGGCGCTTAGGGCTGTAGTTGAGCGCTTAGGGCTGTAGGTGGGCGCTTAGGGTTGTAGGTGGGCGCTTCGGGCTGTAGATGGGCGCTTAGGGCTGTAGGTGGTCGCTTAGTGCTGTAGGTGGGCGCATAGGGCAGTGGGTGGGCGCTTAGGGCTGTGGGTGGGCGCTTAGGGCTTTAGGTGGTCGCTTAGGGCTGTAGGTGGGCGCTTAGGGCTGTAGTTGTGCGCTCAGTGCTGTAGGTGGGCGCTTCGGGCTGTAGATGGGCGCTTATGGCTGTAGGTGTGCGCTGAGGGCTGTAGGTGGGCGCTCAGGGCAGTAGGTGGGCGCTCAGGGCAGTAGGTGGGCGCTTAGGGCAGTAGGTGTGCGCTTAGGGCTGTAGGTGGTTGATTAGGGCTGTAGATGGGCGTTCAGATCTGTAGGAGTGCGCTTAGTGCTGTAGGTGGGCGCTCAGTGCTGTCGGTGGGCGCTGAGGGCTGTAGGTGGACGCTTACGGCTGTAGGTGGGCGCATAGGGCTGTAGATGGGCGCTGAGGGCTGTAGGTGGGCGCTGAGGGCTGTAGGTGGTCGATTAGGGCTGTAGATGGGCGCTCAGATCTGTAGGAGTGCGCTTAGTGCTGTAGGTGGGCGCTCAGTGCTGTCGGGTGGGCGCTTAGGGCTGTAGGTGGGCGCTCAGGGCTGTAGGTGGGCGCTTAGGGCTGTAGGTGGGCGCCTTGTACTTTAGGGTGGCCGCTTAGGGCTGTAGGTGGGCGCTTAGGGCTGTAGGTTGGCGCTTAGGGCTGGAGGTGGGCGCTTCGGGCTGTAGGTGGGGCGGTTAGGCTTTAGGTGGGCGCTCAGGGCTGTCGGTGGGCGCTTACGGCTGTAGGTGGGCGCTGAGTGCTGTACAGTGGGCGCTTAGGGCTGTAGGTGGGCGCCTAGTGCTTTAGGTGCGCACTTAGGGATGTAGGAGGGCGCTCAGGGCTGTAGGTGGGCGATTAGTCCTGTAGATGGGCGCATAGAGCTGTAGGTGTGCGCTTAGGGCTGCGGGTGGGCGCTCAGTGCTTTAGGTGGTCGCTTAGGGCTGTAGGTGGTCGCTTAGGGCTGGTAGGTGCGCGCTTAGGTTTGTAGGTGTGCGCTCAGGGCTGAAGGTGGGCGCTTAGGGCTGTAGGGTGGGTGCTCACGCCTGCAGGTGGCGCGACTAGGGCTGTAGTTGGGCGCTTAGGGCTGTAGGTGGGCGTTCAGGGCTGTACGAGGGCGCTCAGAGGTGTAGGTGGGCGGTTAGGGCTTTAGTTGGCGTTCAGGGCTTTAGTTGGCATTCAGGGCTGTAGGTGGGCACTCAGGGCTGTAGGCGGTCGCTTAGGGCTGCAGGTGGGCGCTTAAGGCTGTAGATGGGCGCTTAGGGCTGTAGGTGGGCACTCACGGCTGTAGGCGGTCGCTTAGGGCTGCAGGTGGGTGCTTAGGGCTGTAGGTGGCGCTTAGGGCTGTAGGTGGGCGCTTAGGGCTGTAGGTGGGCGCTCAGGGCTGTAGATGGGCGCTTAGGTGGGCGCGTAGGGCTGTAGGTGGGCGATTAGGGCTGTAGGTGGGCAATAAGGGCCGTATTTGGGCGCTCAGGGCTGTAGGTGGGCGCTCAGGGTAGTAGATGGGCGCGTAGGTGGGAGCGTAGGGCTGTAGGTGGGCGATCAGGGCCGTATTTGGGCGCTCAGGGCTGTAGGTGGGCGCTTAGTGTTGCAGGAGGGTGCTCATAGCTGTACGTGGGCGCTGAGGGCTGTAGATCAGCGCTTAGGGCTGCAAGTGGGCGCTTTATAGGTGGGCGCTTTATAGGTGGGCGCTCAGGGCTGTAGTTGGGCGCATAGTGCTGTAGGTGGGCGCTTAGGACTGTAGGTGGGCGCTGTGGGCTTTAGGTAGGGCGCTTAGGACTGTAGTTGGGCGCTGTGGGCTTTAGGTGGGCGCTTAGGACTGTAGGTGGGCGCTGTGGGCTTTAGGTGGTCGATTAGGGCTGTACGAGGGCGCTCAGACGTGTAGGTGGGCGCTCAGGTCTGTAGGTGGGTGCTTAGGGCTGTAGGTGGGCGCCTAGGTCTGTAGGTGGGCGCTCAGGTCTGTAGGTGGGTGCTTAGGGCTGTAGGTGGGCGCTCAGGTCTGTAGGTGGGTGCTTAGGGCTGTAGGTGGGCGCTTAGGGCTGTAGGTGGGTGCTTTGGGCTGTAGGTGGGCGCTGAGGGCTGTAGGTGGGCGCTTAGGGCTGTAGGTGGGCGCTGAGGGCTATAGGTGGGCGCCTAGGGCTGTAGGTGGGCGGTTAGGGCTGTAGGTGGACGCTTAGGGCTGTAGGTGTGCGCTGAGTGCTGCAGATGGGCGCTCAGGTCTGTAGGAGTGCGCGTAGGGCTGTAGGTGGGCGCTCAGTGCTGTCGGTGGGCGCTTAGGGCTGTAGGTGAGGGCTGAGGGCTGTAGCTGGGCGCTCAAGGCAGTAGGTGTGCGCTTAGGGCTGTATGTGGGAGCTCAGGGCTGTAGGTGGGCACTCAGGGCTGCAGGTGGGCCTGTAGGCTGCAGGTGGGCGCATCGGGCTGTAGGTGGGCGCTCAAACCTGTAGGTGGGCGCGCAGGGCTGTAGGAGTGCGCTTAGTGTTGTAGGTGGGCGCCCAGTGCTGTCGGTGGGCGCTGAGGGCTGTAGGTGGACGCTTAGGGCTGTAGGTGGACACTTAGGGCTGTAGTTGGGCGCCTAGGGCTGTAGCTCGGCGCTTAGGGCTGTAGGTGTGCGCTCAGGGCTGTAGGTGGCGTTTAGGGCTGTAGGTGGGCGTTTAGGGCTGTATGTGTGAGCTGAGGGCTGTAGGTGGGCGCTCAGGGCTGTAGGTGGGCGTTTAGGGCTGTAGGTGGGCCTTTATGGCTGTAGATGGGCGCTTAGGGCTGTAGGTGGGCGCGTAGGGCAGTGGGTGGGCGCTTAGGGTTGTAGGTGGGCGCTTAGGGCTGTAGGTGGCCGCTCATTGCTGTAGGTGGGCGCTCAGTGCTGTAGGTGGGCGCCTAGGGATGTAGGTGGGCGCTTAGGGCTGTATGTGGGCGCTTATGGCTGTAGGTGGGCGCTAAGGGCTGTAGGTGGGCCGTTAGGGCTGTAGGTCGGCGCTTAGGGCTGTAGGTGGGCGCTTACGGCTGTAGATGGGCGCTTAGGGCTGTAGGTGGGCGCTTAGGGCTGTAGGTGGGCGCGTATGGCAGTGGCTGGTCGCTTAGGGCTGTAGATGGGCGTTTTGGGCTGTAGGTATGCGCTTAGTGCTTTAGGTGGGCGCTTAGGGCTGTAGGTGGGTGCTTAGAGCTGTAGTTGGGCGCTTAGGGCTGTAGGTGGGCGCTTAGGGCTGTAGGATGGGCGCTTAGGCCTGTAGGTGGTCGCTTAGGGCTGTACGTGGGCTCGTAGGGCAGTGGGTGGGCGCTTAGGGCTGTAGGTGGGCGCTTAGGACTGTACTTGGGCGCTTCGGGCTGTAGATGGGCGCTTAGGGCTGTGTTTGGGCGCCTAGGGCTGTAGGTGGGCGCTTTGGGCTGTATGTGGGCGATTATGGCTGTAGGTGGGCGCTTCGGTCTGTAGATGGGCGCTTAGGGCTGTAGGTGGGCGCTTAGGGCTGTAGGTGGGCGCTTAGGGCTGTAGGTGGGCCGTTAGGGCTGTAGGTGGTCGCTTAGGGCTGTAGGTGGGCGTTTAGGGCTGTAGGTGGGCGTTTAGGGCTGTAGGTGGGCGTTTAGGGCTGTAGGTGGGCCGTTAGGGCTGTAGGTGGGCGCTTAGGGCTGTAGGTTGTCGGTTAGGCGTGTAGGTGGGCGCTTAGGGCTGTAGGTGGGCCTTTATGGCTGTAGATGGGCGCTTAGGGCTGTAGATGGGCGCGTAGGGCAGTGGATGGGCGCTTAGGGCTGTAGGTGGCCGCTCATTGCTGTAGGCGGGCGCTCAGTGCTGTAGGTGGGCGCATAGGGCTGTAGATGGGCGCTTAGGGCTGTAGGTGGGCGCTTAGGGCTGTAGTTGGTCGCCTAGGGATGTAGGTGGGCGCTTAGGGCTGTAGGTGGGCGCTTATGGCTGTAGGTGGGCGCATAGGGCTGTAGGTGTGCGCTCAGGGCTGTAGGTGGGCGCTTACGGCTGTAGATGGGCGCTTAGGGCTGTAGGTGGGCGCGTATGGCAGTGGCTGGTCGCTTAGGGCTGTAGATGGGCGTTTTGGGCTGTAGGTATGCGCTCAGTGCTTTAGGTGGGCGCTTAGGGCTGTAGTTGGGCGCTTAGGGCTGTAGGTGGGCGCTTAGGGCTGTAGATGGGTGCTTAGGCCTGTAGGTGGTCGCTTAGGGCTGTACGTGGGCTCGTAGGGCAGTGGGTGGGCGCTTAGGGCTGTAGGTGGGCGCTTAGGGCCGTGGTTGGGCGCCTAGGGCTGTAGGTGGGCGCTTTGGGCTGTATTTGGGCGCTTATGGCTGTAGGTGTGCGCTGAGGGCTGTAGGTGGGGCGCTCAAGGCAGTACGTGGGCGCGTAGGGCAGTAGGTGGGCGCTTAGGGCTGTAGGTGTGCGCTCAGGGCTGTAGGTGGGCCGTTAGGGCTGTAGGTGGGCGCTTAGGGCTGTAGGTGGGCGCTTAGGGCTGTAGGTGGGCGCGTATGGAAGTGGCTGGTCACTTAGGGCTGTAGATGGGCGTTTAGGGCTGTAGGTGTGCACTCAGTGCTTTAGGTGGGCGCTTAGGGCTGTAGATGGGTGCTTAGGGCTGTAGTTGGGCGCTTAGTGCTGTAGGTGGGTGGTTAGGGCTGTAGGTGGGCGCTTAGGGCTGTAGGTGGTCGCTTAGGGCTGTACGTGGGCTCGTAGGGCAGTGGGTGGGCGCTTAGGGCTGTAGGTGGGCTCGTAGGGCAGTGGGTGGGCGCTTCAGGCTGTAGATGGGCGCTTAGGGCTGTGTTTGGGCGCCTAGGGCTGTAGGTGGGCGCTTTGGGCTGTATGTGGGCGCTTATTGCTCTAGGTGTGCGCTGAGGGCTGTAGGTGGGCCGGTTAGGGCTGTAGGGTGGGCTGTTAGGGGCTGTAGGTGGTCGCTTAGGCGTGTAGGTGGGCGCTTAGGGCTGTAGGTGGGCCTTTATGGCTGTAGATGCGCGCTTAGGGCTGTAGATGGGCGCGTAGGGCAGTGGGTGGGCGCTTAGGGCTGTAGGTGGGCGCTTATGCTGTAGATGGGCACGTAGGGCTGTAGGTGGGCGCTTAGGGCTGTAGGTGGGCGCTTATGGCTGTAGATGGGCACGTAGGGCTGTAGGTGGGCGCTTAGGGCTGTAGGTGTGCGCTCAGTGCTGTAGGTGTGCGCTCAGTGCTGTAGATGGGCGATCAGTGCTGTAGGTGGGCGCTTAGGGCAGTAGATGGGCGCTTAGGGCTGTGGGTGGGCGCTTAGGGCTGTAGTTGGGCGCTCAGGGCTGTAGGTGGGCCGTTAGGGCAGTGGGTGGGCGCTTAGGGCTGTGGGTGGGCGCTTAGGGCTTTAGGTGGTCGCTTAGGGCTGTAGGTGGGTGCTCAGTGCTGTAGTTGGGCGCTCAGTGCTGTAGGTGGGCGATTCGGGCTGTAGTTGGGGCGCCTAGGGCTGTAGGTGGGCGCTTTGGGCTGTAGGTGGGCGCTCATGTCTGTAGGCGGGCGCTCAGTGCTGTAGGTGGGCGCTCAGGTCTGTAGGAGTGCGCTTAGTGCTGTCGGTGGGCGCTTAGGGCTGTAGGTGGGCGCTTAGCGCTGTAGGTGGACGCTTAGGGCTGTAGGTGGGCGCATAGGGCTGTAGATGGGCGCTTAGGGCTGTAGGTGGGCGCTTCGGGCTGTAGTTGGGCGCCTAGGGCTGTACGAGGGCGCTCAGACGTGTAGGTGGGCGATTAGGGCAGTAGGTGGGCGCTTAGGGCTGTAGGTGGACTTTAAGGCTGTCGGTGTGCGCTCAGGGCTGTAGGTGGGCGCTGAGGGCTGTATGTGGGAGCTCAGGGCTGTAGGTGGGCCTGTAGGGCTGTAGGTGGGCGTTTAGGGCTGTAGGTGGGCCGTTAGGGCTGTAGGTAGGCGCCGAGGGCTGTAGGTGGGCCGTTAGGGCTGTAGGTAGGCGCCGAGGGCTGTAGGTGGGCGCTCAGGTCTGTAGGAGTGCGCTTAGTGCTGTCGGTGGGCGCTTAGGGCTTTAGGTGGGCGCTTAGGGCTGTAGGTGGACGCTTAGGGCGTAGGTGGGCGCATAGGGCTGTAGATGGGCGCTTAGGGCTGTAGGTGGGCGCTGAGGGCTGTAGGTGGGCGCTTAGGGCTGTAGGTGGGCGCTGAGGGCTATAGGTGGGCGCCTAGGGCTGTAGGTGGGCGGTTAGGGCTGTAGGTGGACGCTTAGGGCTGTAGGTGTGCGCTGAGTGCTGCAGATGGGCGCTCAGGTCTGTAGGTAGTGCGCGTAGGGCTGTAGGTGGGCGCTCAGTGCTGTCGGTGGGCGCTTAGGGCTGTAGGTGAGGGCTGAGGGCTGTAGCTGGGCGCTCAAGGCAGTAGGTGTGCGCTTAGGGCTGTATGTGGGAGCTCAGGGCTGTAGGTGGCACTCAGGGCTGCAGGTGGGCCTGTAGGGCTGCAGGTGGGCGCATCGGGCTGTAGGTTTGCGCTCAAACCTGTAGGTGGGCGCGCAGGGCTTTAGGAGTGCGCTTAGTGCTGTAGGTGGGCGATCAGGTCTGTAGGAGTGCGCTTAGTGTTGTAGGTGGGCGCCCAGTGCTGTCGGTGGGCGCTGAGGGCTGTAGGTGGACACTTAGGGCTGTAGGTGGGCGCATAGGGCTGTAGGTGGGCGCTTAGGGCTGTAGGGTGGGCGCTCAGTGCTTTAGGTGGGCGCTTTGGCTGTAGTTGGGCGCCTAGGGCTGTAGCTCGGCGCTTAGGGCTGTAGGTGTGCGCTCAGGGCTGTAGGTGGCGTTTAGGGCTGTAGGTGGGCGTTTAGGGCTGTATGTGTGAGCTGAGGGCTGTAGGTGGGCGCTTAGGGCTGTAGGTGGGCGCGTATGGCAGTGGCTGGTCGCTTAGGGCTGTAGATGGGCGTTTTGGGCTGTAGGTGTGCGCTCAGTGCTTTAGGTGGGGCGCTTCGGGCTGTAGATGGGCGCTTAGGGCTGTGGTTGGGCGCCTAGGGCTGTAGGTGGGCGCTTTGGGCTGTATGTGGGCGCTTATTGCTCTAGGTGTGCGCTGAGGGCTGTAGGTGGGCGCTTCGGGCTGTAGATGGGCGCTTAGGGCTGTAGTTGGGCGCCTAGGGCTGTAGCTGGGCGCTTAGGGCTGTAGGTGTGCGCTTAGGGCTGTAGGTGGGCCGTTAGGGCTGTAGGTGGGCTGTTAGGGCTGTAGGTGGTCGCTTAGGCGTGTAGGTGGGCGCTTAGGGCTGTAGGTGGGCCTTTATGGCTGTAGATGCGCGCTTAGGGCTGTAGGTGGGCGCGTAGGGCAGTGGGTGGGCGCTTAGGGCTGTAGGTGGGCGCATAGGGCAGTGGGTGGGCGCTTAGGGCTGTAGGTGGGCGCTTAGGGCTGTAGGTGGCCGCTCATTGCTGTAGGTGGGCGCTCAGTGCTGTAGGTGGGCGCTTAGGGCTGTAGATGGGCGCTTAGGGCTGTAGGTGGGCGCTTAGGGCTGTAGTTGGGCGCCTAGGGCTGTAGGTGGGCACTTAGGGCTGTATGTGGGTGCTTATGGCTGTAGGTGGGCGCTTAGGGCTGTAGGTGTGCGCTTAGGCCTGTAGTTGTGCGCTCAGGGCTGTAGGTGGGCCGTTAGGGCTGTAGGTGTGCACTTAGGCCTGTAGTTGTGCGCTCAGGGCTGTAGGTGGGCGCTTAGGGCTGTAGGTGGGCGCTTAGGGTTGTAGGTGGGCGCCTATGGCAGTGGCTGGTCGCTTAGGGCTGTAGATGGGCGTTTAGGGCTGTAGGTGTGCGCTCAGTGCTTTAGGTGGGCGCTTAGGGCTGTAGATGGGTGCTTAGGGCTGTAGTTGGGCGCTTAGGGCTGTAGGTGGGCGCTTAGGGCTGTAGGTGGGCGCTTATGGCTGTAGATGGGCACGTAGGCTGTAGGTGGGCGCTTAGGCTGTAGGTGTGCGCTCAGTGCTGTAGGTGTGCGCTCAGTGCTGTAGATGGGCGATCAGTGCTGTAGGTGGGCGCTTAGGGCAGTAGATGGGCGCTTAGGGCTGTGGGTGGGCGCTTAGGGCTGTAGTTGGGCGCTCAGGGCTGTAGGTGGGCCGTTAGGGCAGTGGGTGGGCGCTTAGGGCTGTGGGTGGGCGCTTAGGGCTTTAGGTGGTCGCTTAGGGCTGTAGGTGGGTGCTCAGTGCTGTAGTTGGGCGCTCAGTGCTGTAGGTGGGCGATTCGGGCTGTAGTTGGGCGCCTAGGGCTGTAGGTGGGCGCTTTGGGCTGTAGGTGGGCGCTCAGGTCTGTAGGCGGGCGCTCAGTGCTGTAGGTGGGCGCTCAGGTCTGTAGGAGTGCGCTTAGTGCTGTCGGTGGGCGCTTAGGGCTGTAGGTGGGCGCTTAGCGCTGTAGGTGGACGCTTAGGGCTGTAGGTGGGCGCATAGGGCTGTAGATGGGCGCTTAGGGCTGTAGGTGGGCGCTTCGGGCTGTAGTTGGGCGCCTAGGGCTGTACGAGGGCGCTCAGACGTGTAGGTGGGCGATTAGGGCAGTAGGTGGGCGCTTAGGGCTGTAGGTGGACGTTTAAGGCTGTCGGTGTGCGCTCAGGGCTGTAGGTGGGCGCTGAGGGCTGTATGTGGGAGCTCAGGGCTGTAGGTGGGCCTGTAGGGCTGTAGGTGTGCGTTTAGGGCTGTAGGTGGGCCGTTAGGGCTGTAGGTAGGCGCCGAGGGCTGTAGGTGGGCCGTTAGGGCTGTAGGTGGGCGCTCAGGTCCTGTAGGAGTGCGCTTAGTGCTGTCGGTGGGCGCTTAGGGCTTTAGGTGGGCGCTTAGGGCTGTAGGTGGACGCTTAGGGCTGTAGGTGGGCGCATAGGGCTGTAGATGGGCGCTTAGGGCTTTAGGTGGGCGCTGAGGGCTGTAGGTGGGCGCTTAGGGCTGTAGGTGGGCGCTGAGGGCTATAGGTGGGCGCCTAGGGCTGTAGGTGGGCGGTTAGGGCTGTAGGTGGACGCTTAGGGCTGTAGGTGTGCGCTGAGTGCTGCAGATGGGCGCTCAGGTCTGTAGGAGTGCGCGTAGGGCTGTAGGTGGGCGCTCAGTGCTGTCGGTGGGCGCTTAGGGCTGTAGGTGAGGGCTGAGGGCTGTAGCTGGGCGCTCAAGGCAGTAGGTGTGCGCTTAGGGCTGTATGTGGGAGCTCAGGGCTGTAGGTGGGCACTCAGGGCTGCAGGTGGGCCTGTAGGGCTGCAGGTGGGCGCATCGGGCTGTAGGTTTGCGCTCAAACCTGTAGGTGGGCGCGCAGGGCTGTAGGAGTGCGCTTAGTGCTGTAGGTGGGCGATCAGGTCTGTAGGAGTGCGCTTAGTGTTGTAGGTGGGCGCCCAGTGCTGTCGGTGGGCGCTGAGGGCTGTAGGTGGACACTTAGGGCTGTAGGTGGGCGCATAGGGCTGTAGGTGGGCGCTTAGGGCTGTAGGTGGGCGCTCAGTGCTTTAGGTGGGCGCTTTGGGCTGTAGTTGGGCGCCTAGGGCTGTAGCTCGGCGCTTAGGGCTGTAGGTGTGCGCTCAGGGCTGTAGGTGGGCGTTTAGGGCTGTAGGTGGGCGTTTAGGGCTGTATGTGTGAGCTGAGGGCTGTAGGTGGGCGCTTAGGGCTGTAGGTGGGCGCGTATGGCAGTGGCTGGTCGCTTAGGGCTGTAGATGGGCGTTTTGGGCTGTAGGTGTGCGCTCAGTGCTTTAGGTGGGCGCTTCGGGCTGTAGATGGGCGCTTAGGGCTGTGGTTGGGCGCCTAGGGCTGTAGGTGGGCGCTTTGGGCTGTATGTGGGCGCTTATTGCTCTAGGTGTGCGCTGAGGGCTGTAGGTGGGCGCTTCGGGCTGTAGATGGGCGCTTAGGGCTGTAGTTGGGCGCCTAGGGCTGTAGCTGGGCGCTTAGGGCTGTAGGTGTGCGCTTAGGGCTGTAGGTGGGCCGTTAGGGCTGTAGGTGGGCTGTTAGGGCTGTAGGTGGTCGCTTAGGCGTGTAGGTGGGCGCTTAGGGCTGTAGGTGGGCCTTTATGGCTGTAGATGCGCGCTTAGGGCTGTAGGTGGGCGCGTAGGGCAGTGGGTGGGCGCTTAGGGCTGTAGGTGGGCGCATAGGGCAGTGGGTGGGCGCTTAGGGCTGTAGGTGGGCGCTTAGGGCTGTAGGTGGCCGCTCATTGCTGTAGGTGGGCGCTCAGTGCTGTAGGTGGGCGCTTAGGGCTGTAGATGGGCGCTTAGGGCTGTAGGTGGGCGCTTAGGGCTGTAGTTGGGCGCCTAGGGCTGTAGGTGGGCACTTAGGGCTGTATGTGGGTGCTTATGGCTGTAGGTGGGCGCTTAGGGCTGTAGGTGTGCGCTTAGGCCTGTAGTTGTGCGCTCAGGGCTGTAGGTGGGCCGTTAGGGCTGTAGGTGTGCACTTAGGCCTGTAGTTGTGCGCTCAGGGCTGTAGGTGGGCGCTTAGGGCTGTAGGTGGGCGCTTAGGGTTGTAGGTGGGCGCCTATGGCAGTGGCTGGTCGCTTAGGGCTGTAGATGGGCGTTTAGGGCTGTAGGTGTGCGCTCAGTGCTTTAGGTGGGCGCTTAGGGCTGTAGATGGGTGCTTAGGGCTGTAGTTGGGCGCTTAGGGCTGTAGGTGGGCGCTTAGGGCTGTAGGTGGGCGCTTAGGGCTGTAGGTGGGCGCTTAGGGCTGTAGGTGGGCGCTTAGGGCTGTAGGTTGTCGCTTAGGGATGTACGTGGGCGCGTAGGGCAGTGGGTGGGCGCTCAGGGCTGCAGGTGGGCGCTTAGGGCTGTAGGTGGGCGCTTCGGGCTGTAGATGGGCGCTTATGGCTGTGGTTGGGCGCCTAGGGCTGTAGGTGGGCGCTTCGGGCTGTAGATGGGCGCTTATGGCTGTGGTTGGGCGCCTAGGGCTGTAGGTGGGCGCTCAGTGCTTTAGGTGGGCGCTTAGGGCTGTAGATGGGTGCTTAGGGCTGTAGTTGGGCGCTTAGGGCTGTAGGTGGGCGCTTAGGGCTGTAGATGTGCGCTTAGGGCAGTAGATGGTCGCTTAGGTCTTTAGTTGGTCGCTTAGGGCTATAGGTGGGCGCTCAGGGCTGTAGGTGGGCATTTAGGGCTGTAGGTGGGCCGTTAGGGATGTAGGTGGGCGCTTAGGGCTGTAGGTAGGCGCTTAGGGCTGTAGGTGGGCGCTTAGGGCTGTAGGTGGGCCCTTATGGCTGTAGATGGGCGCGTAGGGCTGTAGGTGGGCGCGTAGGGCAGTGGGTGGGCGCTTAGGTCTGTTGGTGGGCGCTTAGGGCTGTGGGTGGGCGCTTAGGGCTGTGGGTGGGCGCTTAGGGCTGTAGTTGGGCGCCTAGGGCTGTAGGTGGTCGCTTAGGGCTGTATGTGGGCGCTTGTGGCTGTAGGTGGGCGCTCAGGGCTGTAGGTGTGTGCTCAGGGCTGTAGTTGGGCCGTTAGGGCTGTAGGTGGGCCCTTAGGGCTGTAGGTGGGCGCTTAAAGCTGTAGATGGGCGCTTAGGGCTGGAGGTATGCGCTTAGGGCTGTAGGTGGGCGCGTATGGCAGTGGCTGGTCGCTCAGTGCTGTAGGTGGGCGCTTAGGGCTTTAGATGGGTGCTTAGGGCTGTAGTTGAGCACTGAGGGCTGTAGGTGGGCGCTTAGTGCTGTAGGTGGGCGCTTCGGGCTGTAGATGGGCACTTAGGGCTGTAGGTGGTCGCTTAGTGCTGTAGGTGGGCGCGTAGGGCAGTGGGTGGGCGCTTAGGGCTGTAGGTGGGCGCGTAGGGCTGTAGGTGGGCGCTTATGGCTGTAGGTGGGCGCTTAGGGCTGTAGGTGGGCGCGTAGGGCAGTGGGTGGGCGCTTATGGCTGTAGGTGGGCGCTTACGGCTGTAGGTGGGCGCTTAGGGCTGTAGGTGGGCGCTTAGGGCTGTAGGTGGGCGCGTATGGAAGTGGCTGGTCACTTAGGGCTGTAGATGGGCGTTTAGGGCTGTAGGTGTGCACTCAGTGCTTTAGGTGGGCGCTTAGGGCTGTAGATGGGTGCTTAGGGCTGTAGTTGGGCGCTTAGTGCTGTAGGTGGGCGCTTAGGGCTGTAGGTGGGTGGTTAGGGCTGTAGGTGGGCGCTTAGGGCTGTAGGTGGTCGCTTAGGGCTGTACGTGGGCTCGTAGGGCAGTGGGTGGGCGCTTAGGGCTGTAGGTGGGCTCGTAGGGCAGTGGGTGGGCGCTTCGGGCTGTAGATCGGCGCTTAGGGCTGTGGTTGGGCGCCTAGGGCTGTAGGTGGGCGCTTTGGGCTGTATGTGGGCGCTTATTGCTCTAGGTGTGCGCTGAGGGCTGTAGGTGGGCCGTTAGGGCTGTAGGTGGGCTGTTAGGGCTGTAGGTGGTCGCTTAGGCGTGTAGGTGGGCGCTTAGGGCTGTAGGTGGGCCTTTATGGCTGTAGATGCGCGCTTAGGGCTGTAGATGGGCGCGTAGGGCTGTAGATGGGCACGTAGGGCTGTAGGTGGGCGCTTAGGGCTGTAGGTGTGCGCTCAGTGCTGTAGGTGTGCGCTCAGTGCTGTAGATGGGCGCTCAGTGCTGTAGGTGGGCGCTTAGGGCAGTAGATGGGCGCTTAGGGCTGTAGTTGGGCGCTCAGGGCTGTAGGTGGGCCGTTAGGGCAGTGGGTGGGCGCTTAGGGCTGTAGGTGGTCGCTTAGGGCTGTACGTGGGCTCGTAGGGCAGTGGGTGGGCGCTTAGGGCTGTAGGTGGGCTCGTAGGGCAGTGGGTGGGCGCTTCGGGCTGTAGATGGGCGCTTAGGGCTGTAGTTGGGCGCCTAGGGCTGTAGCTGGGCACTTAGGGCTGTAGGTGTGCGCTTAGGGCTGTAGGTGGGCTGTTAGGGCTGTAGGTGGTCGCTTAGGCGTGTAGGTGGGCGCTTAGGGCTGTAGGTGGGCCTTTATGGCTGTAGATGCGCGCTTAGGGCTGTAGGTGGGCGCGTAGGGCAGTGGGTGGGCGCTTAGGGCTGTAGGTGTGCGTTTATGGATGTAGATGGGCGCTTAGGGCTGTAGGTGGGCGCATAGGGCAGTGGGTGGGCGCTTAGGGCTGTAGGTGGGCGCTTAGGGCTGTAGGTGGCCGCTCATTGCTGCAGGTGGGCGCTCAGTGCTGTAGGTGGGCGCTTAGGGCTGTAGATGGGCGCTTAGGGCTGTAGTTTGGCGCCTAGGGCTGTAGGTGGGCACTTAGGGCTGTATGTGGGTGCTTATGGCTGTAGGTGGGCGCTTAGGGCTGTAGGTGTGCGCTTAGGCCTGTATTTGTGCGCTCAGGGCTGTAGGTGGGCCGTTAGGGCTGTAGGTGGGCGCCTACGGCTGTAGATGGGCGCTTAGGGCTGTAGGTGGGCGGTTAGGGCTGTAGGTGGGCGCCCATGGCAGTGGCTGGTCGCTTAGGGCTGTAGATGGGCGTTTAGGGCTGTAGGTGTGCGCTCAGTGCTTTAGGTGGGCGCTTAGGGCTGTAGATGGGCGCTTAGGGCTGTAGATGGGCGCTTAGGGCTGTAGGTGGGCGCTTAGGGCTGTAGGTGGGCGCTTAGGGCTGTAGGTGGGCGCTTAGGGCTGTAGGTGGGCGCTTAGGGCTGTAGGTGGGCGCTTAGGGCTGTAGGTGGGCGCTTAGGGCTGTAGATGGGCGCTTAGGCCTGTAGGTTGTCGCTTAGGGATGTACGTGGGCGCGTAGGGCAGTGGGTGGGCGCTTATGGCTGTGGTTGGGCGCCTAGGGCTGTAGGTGGGCACTTTGGGCTGTATGTGGGCGCTTATGGCTGTAGGTGTGCGCTTAGGGCTGTGGGTGGGCGCTTAGGGCTGTAGTTGGGCGCCTAGGGCTGTAGGTGGTCGCTTAGGGCTGTATGTGGGCGCTTGTGGCTGTAGGTGGGCGCTCAGGGCTGTAGGTGTGTGCTCAGGGCTGTAGTTGGGCCGTTAGGGCTGTAGGTGGGCGCTTAAAGCTGTAGATGGGCGCTTAGGGCTGGAGGTATGCGCTTAGGGCTGTAGGTGGGCGCGTATGGCAGTGGCTGGTCGCTCAGTGCTGTAGGTGGGCGCTTAGGGCTTTAGATGGGTGCTTAGGGCTGTAGTTGAGCACTGAGGGCTGTAGGTGGGCGCTTAGGGCTGTAGGTGGGCACTTAGGGCTGTAGGTGGTCGCTTAGTGCTGTAGGTGGGCGCGTAGGGCAGTGGGTGGGCGCTTAGGGCTGTGGGTGGGCGCTTAGGGCTTTAGGTGGTCGCTTAGGGCTGTAGGTGGGCGCTTAGGGCTGTAGTTGGGCGCTCAATGCTGTAGTTGGGCGCTTAGGGCTGTAGGTGGGCGCTTAGGGCTGTATTTGGGCGCCCAGGGCTGCAGGCGGGCGCTTAGGGCTGTAGGTGGGCGTTTAGGGCTGTAGGTGGGCGCTTAGGGCTGTAGGTGGGCGCTTATGGCTGTAGATGGGCGCTTAGGGTTGTAGGTGGGCGAGTAGGTCTGTAGGTGGGCGAGTAGGGCAGTGGGTGGGCGCTCAGTGCTGTAGGTGGGCGCTTAGGGCTGTAGATGGGCGCTTAGGGCTGTAGGTGGGCGCGTAGGGCTGTAGGTGGGCGCGTAGGGCAGTGGGTGGGCGCTTATGGCTGTAGGTGGGCGCTTACGGCTGTAGGTGGGCGCTTAGGGCTGTAGGTGGGCGCTTAGGGCTGTAGGTGGGCGCGTATGGAAGTGGCTGGTCACTTAGGGCTGTAGATGGGCGTTTAGGGCTGTAGGTGTGCACTCAGTGCTTTAGGTGGGCGCTTAGGGCTGTAGATGGGTGCTTAGGGCTGTAGTTGGGCGCTTAGTGCTGTAGGTGGGCGCTTAGGGCTGTAGGTGGGTGGTTAGGGCTGTAGGTGGGCGCTTAGGGCTGTAGGTGGTCGCTTAGGGCTGTACGTGGGCTCGTAGGGCAGTGGGTGGGCGCTTCGGGCTGTAGATGGGCGCTTAGGGCTGTGGTTGGGCGCCTAGGGCTGTAGGTGGGCGCTTTGGGCTGTATGTGGGCGCTTATTGCTCTAGGTGTGCGCTGAGGGCTGTAGGTGGGCGCTTCGGGCTGTAGGTGGGCCGTTAGGGCTGTAGGTGGGCTGTTAGGGCTGTAGGTGGTCGCTTAGGCGTGTAGGTGGGCGCTTAGGGCTGTAGGTGGGCCTTTATGGCTGTAGATGCGCGCTTAGGGCTGTAGATGGGCGCGTAGGGCAGTGGGTGGGCGCTTAGGGCTGTAGGTGGGCGTTTATGGATGTAGATGGGCGCTTAGGGCTGTAGGTGGGCGCATAGGGCAGTGGGTGGGCGATTAGGGCTGTAGGTGGGCGCTTAGGGCTGTAGGTGGGCGTTTATGGATGTAGATGGGCGCTTAGGGCTGTAGGTGGGCGTGTGGGCAGTGGGTGGGCGCTTAGGGCTGTAGGTGGGCGCTTAGGGCTGTAGGTGGCCGCTCATTGCTGCAGGTGGGCGCTCAGTGCTGTAGGTGGGCGCTTAGGGCTGTAGATGGGCGCTTAGGGCTGTAGGTGGGCGCTTAGGGCTGTAGTTGGGCGCCTAGGGCTGTAGGTGGGCACTTAGGGCTGTATGTGGGTGCTTATGGCTGTAGGTGGGCGCTTAGGGCTGTAGGTGTGCGCTTAGGCCTGTAGTTGTGCGCTCAGGGCTGTAGGTGGGCCGTTAGGGCTGTAGGTGGGCGCCTACGGCTGTAGATGGGCGCTTAGGGCAGTAGGTGGGCGCCTATGGCAGTGGCTGGTCGCTTAGGGCTGTAGATGGGCGTTTAGGGCTGTAGGTGTGCGCTCAGTGCTTTAGGTGGGCGCTTAGGGCTGTAGGTGGGCGCTTAGGGCTGTAGGTGGGCGCTTAGGGCTGTAGGTGGGCGCTTAGGGCTGTAGGTGGGCGCTTAGGGCTGTAGGTGGGCGCTTAGGCCTGTAGGTTGTCGCTTAGGGATGTACGTGGGCGCGTAGGGCAGTGGGTGGGCGCTCAGGGCTGCAGGTGGGCGCTTTGGGCTGTATGTGGGCGCTTATGGCTGTAGGTGTGCGCTTAGGGCAGTAGATGGTCGCTTAGGTCTTTAGGTGGTCGCTTAGGGCTATAGGTGGGCGCTCAGGGCTGTAGGTGGGCGTTTAGGGCTGTAGGTGGGCGATTAGGGCTGTAGGTGGGCCGTTAGGGATGTAGGTGGGCGCTTAGGGCTGTAGGTAGGCGCTTAGGGCTGTAGGTGGGCGCTTAGGGCTGTAGGTGGGCCCTTATGGCTGTAGATGGGCGCGTAGGGCTGTAGGTGGGCGCGTAGGGCAGTGGGTGGGCGCTTAGGGCTGTTGGTGGGCGCTTAGGGCTGTAGTTGGGCGCCTAGGGCTGTAGGTGGCCGCTTAGGGCTGTATGTGGGCGCTTGTGGCTGTAGGTGGGCGCTCAGGGCTGTAGGTGGGCCCTTAGGGCTGTAGGTGGGCGCTTAAAGCTGTAGATGGGCGCTTAGGGCTGGAGGTATGCGCTTAGTGCTGTAGGTGGGCGCGTATGGCAGTGGCTGGTCGCTCAGTGCTGTAGGTGGGCGCTTAGGGCTTTAGATGGGTGCTTAGGGCTGTAGTTGAGCACTGAGGGCTGTAGGTGGGCGCTTAGGGCTGTAGGTGGGCGCTTCGGGCTGTAGATGGGCACTTAGGGCTGTAGGTGGTCGCTTAGTGCTGTAGGTGGGCGCGTAGGGCAGTGCGTGGGCGCTTAGGGCTGTGGGTGGGCGCTTAGGGCTTTAGGTGTTCGCTTAGGGCTGTAGGTGGGCGCTTAGGGCTGTAGTTGGGCGCTCAATGCTATAGTTGGGCGCTTCGGGCTGTAGATGGGCGCTTAGGGCTGTAGGTGGGCGCTTAGGGCTGTAGGTGGGCGCTTAGGGCTGTAGGTGGGCGCTTAGGGCTGTAGTTGGGCGCCTAGGGCTGTAGGTGGGCGCTTAGTGCTGTATTTGGGCGCCCAGGGCTGCAGGCGGGCGCTTAGGGCTGTAGGTGGGCGTTTAGGGCTGTAGGTGGGCGCTTAGGGCTGTAGGTGGGCGCTTATGGCTGTAGATGGGCGCTTAGGGTTGTAGGTGGGCGAGTAGGTCTGTAGGTGGGCGAGTAGGGCAGTGGGTGGGCGCTCAGTGCTGTAGGTGGGCGCTTAGGGCTGTAGATGGGCGCTTAGGGATGTAGGTGGGCGCGTAGGGCAGTGGGTGGGCGCTTATGGCTGTAGGTGGGCGCTTATGGCTGTAGATGGGCGCTTAGGGTTGTAGGTGGGCGAGTAGGTCTGTAGGTGGGCGAGTAGGGCAGTGAGTGGGCGCTCAGTGCTGTAGGTGGGCGCTTAGGGCTGTAGATGGGCGCTTAGGGCTGTAGGTGGGCGCGTAGGGCTGTAGGTGGGCGCGTAGGGCAGTGGGTGGGCGCTTATGTCTGTAGGTGGGCGCTTAGGGCTGTAGGTGTGCGCTCAGGGATGCAGATGTGAGTTCATGGCCTCTAGGTGGGCGCTGAGGGCTGTAGGTGGGCGCTTAGTGTTGTATGTGGGCGCTTAGGGCTGCAGGTGGGCGCGTAGGGCAGTGGGTGGGCGCTTAGTGCTGTAGGTGGGCGCTTATGGCTGTAGATGGGCGCGTAGGGCTGTAGGTGGGCGCGTAGGGCAGTGGGTGGGCGCTTAGGGCTGTTGGTGGGCGCTTAGGGCTGTAGGTGGGCGCTCAGTGCTGTAGGTGGGCGCTTAGGGCTGTAGATGGGCGCTTAGGGCTGTGGGTGGGCGCTTCGGGCTGTAGTTGGGCGCCTAGGGCTGTAGGTGGTCGCTTAGGGCTGTATGTGGGCCCTCAGGGCTGTAGGTGGGCCGTTAGGGCTGTAGGTGTGCGCTTCGGGCTGTAAGTGGGCGCTTAGGGCTGTAGGTGGGCGCTTAAAGCTGTAGGTGGGCGCTTAGGGCTGTAGGTGGGCGCGTATGGCAGTGGCTGGTCGCTTAGGGCTGTAGATGGGCGCTTAGGGCTGTAGGTGGGCGCTTAGGGCTGTAGGTGGGCGCTTAGGCCTGTAGGTTGTCGCTTAGGGATGTACGTGGGCGCGTAGGGCAGTGGGTGGGCGCTCAGGGCTGCAGGTGGGCGCTTTGGGCTGTATGTGGGCGCTTATGGCTGTAGGTGTGCGCTTAGGGCAGTAGATGGTCGCTTAGGTCTTTAGGTGGTCGCTTAGGGCTATAGGTGGGCGCTCAGGGCTGTAGGTGGGCGTTTAGGGCTGTAGGTGGGCGATTAGGGCTGTAGGTGGGCCGTTAGGGATGTAGGTGGGCGCTTAGGGCTGTAGGTAGGCGCTTAGGGCTGTAGGTGGGCGCTTAGGGCAGTAGGTGGGCCCTTATGGCTGTAGATGGGCGCGTAGGGCTGTAGGTGGGCGCGTAGGGCAGTGGGTGGGCGCTTAGGGCTGTTGGTGGGCGCTTAGGGCTGTAGTTGGGCGCCTAGGGCTGTAGGTGGTCGCTTAGGGCTGTATGTGGGCGCTTGTGGCTGTAGGTGGGTGCTCAGGGCTGTAGGTGGGCCCTTAGGGCTGTAGGTGGGCGCTTAAAGCTGTAGATGGGCGCTTAGGGCTGGCGGTATGCGCTTAGTGCTGTAGGTGGGCGCGTATGGCAGTGGCTGGTCGCTCAGTGCTGTAGGTGGGCGCTTAGGGCTTTAGATGGGTGCTTAGGGCTGTAGTTGAGCACTGAGGGCTGTAGTTGAGCACTGAGGGCTGTAGGTGGGCGCTTAGGGCTGTAGGTGGGCGCTTCGGGCTGTAGATGGGCACTTAGGGCTGTAGGTGGTCGCTTAGTGCTGTAGGTGGGCGCGTAGGGCAGTGCGTGGGCGCTTAGGGCTGTGGGTGGGCGATTAGGGCTTTAGGTGGTCGCTTAGGGCTGTAGGTGGGCGCTTAGGGCTGTAGTTGGGCGCTCAATGCTGTAGTTGGGCGCTTCGGGCTGTAGATGGGCGCTTAGGGCTGTAGGTGGGCGCTTAGGGCTGTAGGTGGGCGCTTAGGGCTGTAGGTGGGCGCTTAGGGCTGTAGTTGGGCGCCAAGGGCTGTAGGTGGGCGCTTAGTGCTGTATTTGGGCGCCCAGGGCTGCAGGCGGGCGCTTAGGGCTGTAGGTGGGCGTTTAGGGCTGTAGGTGGGCGCTTATGGCTGTAGGTGGGCGCTTATGGCTGTAGATGGGCGCTTAGGGTTGTAGGTGGGCGAGTAGGTCTGTAGGTGGGCGAGTAGGGCAGTGGGTGGGCGCTCAGTGCTGTAGGTGGGCGCTTAGGGCTGTAGATGGGCGCTTAGGGCTGTAGGTGGGCGCGTAGGGCAGTGGGTGGGCGCTTATGGCTGTAGGTGGGCGCTTATGGCTGTAGATGGGCGCTTAGGGTTGTAGGTGGGCGAGTAGGTCTGTAGGTGGGCGAGTAGGG
Organism: Hydrolagus colliei; assembly: GCA_035084275.1. NCBI lineage: Eukaryota > Metazoa > Chordata > Chondrichthyes > Chimaeriformes > Chimaeridae > Hydrolagus > Hydrolagus colliei. The sequence goes on along the minus strand of JAYJKW010000402.1, from coordinate 73,717 downwards.
CAGTGAGTGGGCGCTCAGTGCTGTAGGTGGGCGCTTAGGGCTGTAGATGGGCGCTTAGGGCTGTAGGTGGGCGCGTAGGGCTGTAGGTGGGCGCGTAGGGCAGTGGGTGGGCGCTTATGGCTGTAGGTGGGCGCTTAGGGCTGTAGGTGTGCGCTCAGGGATACAGATGTGAGTTCATGGCCTCTAGGTGGGCGCTGAGGGCTGTAGGTGGGCGCTTAGTGTTGTAGGTGGGCGCTTAGGGCTGCAGGTGGGCGCGTAGGGCAGTGGGTGGGCGCTTAGTGCTGTAGGTGGGCGCTTATGGCTGTAGATGGGCGCGTAGGGCTGTAGGTGGGCGCGTAGGGCAGTGGGTGGGCGCTTAGGGCTGTTGGTGGGCGCTTAGGGCTGTAGGTGGGCGCTCAGTGCTGTAGGTGGGCGCTTAGGGCTGTAGATGGGCGCTTAGGGCTGTGGGTGGGCGCTTCGGGCTTTAGTTGGGAGCCTAGGGCTGTAGGTGGTCGCTTAGGGCTGTATGTGGGCCCTCAGGGCTGTAGGTGGGCCGTTAGGGCTGTAGATGTGCGCTTCGGGCTGTAAGTGGGCGCTTAGGGCTGTAGGTGGGCGCTTAAAGCTGTAGGTGGGCGCTTAGGGCTGTAGGTGGGCGCGTATGGCAGTGGCTGGTCGCTTAGGGCTGTAGATGGGCGCTTAGGGCTGTAGGTGTGCGCTCAGTGCTGTAGGTGGGCGCTTAGGGCTGTGGGTGGGCGCTTAGGGCTGTAGTTGAGCGCTTAGGGCTGTAGGTGGGCGCTTAGGGTTGTAGGTGGGCGCTTCGGGCTGTAGATGGGCGCTTAGGGCTGTAGGTGGTCGCTTAGTGCTGTAGGTGGGCGCATAGGGCAGTGGGTGGGCGCTTAGGGCTGTGGGTGGGCGCTTAGGGCTTTAGGTGGTCGCTTAGGGCTGTAGGTGGGCGCTTAGGGCTGTAGTTGTGCGCTCAGTGCTGTAGGTGGGCGCTTCGGGCTGTAGATGGGCGCTTATGGCTGTAGGTGGGCGCTCAGGGCAGTAGGTGGGCGCTCAGGGCAGTAGGTGGGCGCTTAGGGCAGTAGGTGTGCGCTTAGGGCTGTAGGTGGTTGATTAGGGCTGTAGATGGGCGCTCAGATCTGTAGGAGTGCGCTTAGTGCTGTAGGTGGGCGATCAGTGCTGTCGGTGGGCGCTGAGGGCTGTAGGTGGACGCTTAGGGCTGTAGGTGGGCGCATAGGGCTGTAGATGGGCGCTGAGGGCTGTAGGTGGGCGCTGAGGGCTGTAGGTGGTCGATTAGGGCTGTAGATGGGCGCTCAGATCTGTAGGAGTGCGCTTAGTGGTGTAGGTGGGCGCTCAGTGCTGTCGGTGGGCGCTTAGGGCTGTAGGTGGGCGCTCAGGGCTGTAGTTGGGCGCTTAGGGCTGTAGGTGGGCGCTTAGGGCTGTAGTTGGGCGCTCAATGCTGTAGTTGGGCGCTTAGGGCTGTAGGTGGGCGCTTAGGGCTGTATTTGGGCGCCCAGGGCTGCAGGCGGGCGCTTAGGGCTGTAGGTGGGCGTTTAGGGCTGTAGGTGGGCGCTTAGGGCTGTAGGTGGGCGCTTATGGCTGTAGATGGGCGCTTAGGGTTGTAGGTGGGCGAGTAGGTCTGTAGGTGGGCGAGTAGGGCAGTGGGTGGGCGCTCAGTGCTGTAGGTGGGCGCTTAGGGCTGTAGATGGGCGCTTAGGGCTGTAGGTGGGCGCGTAGGGCTGTAGGTGGGCGCGTAGGGCAGTGGGTGGGCGCTTATGGCTGTAGGTGGGCGCTTACGGCTGTAGGTGGGCGCTTAGGGCTGTAGGTGGGCGCTTAGGGCTGTAGGTGGGCGCGTATGGAAGTGGCTGGTCACTTAGGGCTGTAGATGGGCGTTTAGGGCTGTAGGTGTGCACTCAGTGCTTTAGGTGGGCGCTTAGGGCTGTACATGTGTGCTTAGGGCTGTAGTTGGGCGCTTAGTGCTGTAGGTGGGCGCTTAGGGCTGTAGGTGGGTGGTTAGGGCTGTAGGTGGGCGCTTAGGGCTGTAGGTGGTCGCTTAGGGCTGTGGTTGGGCGCCTAGGGCTGTAGGTGGGCGCTTTGGGCTGTATGTGGGCGCTTATTGCTCTAGGTGTGCGCTGAGGGCTGTAGGTGGGCGCTTCGGGCTGTAGGTGGGCCGTTAGGGCTGTAGGTGGGCTGTTAGGGCTGTAGGTGGTCGCTTAGGCGTGTAGGTGGGCGCTTAGGGCTGTAGGTGGGCCTTTATGGCTGTAGATGCGCGCTTAGGGCTGTAGATGGGCGCGTAGGGCAGTGGGTGGGCGCTTAGGGCTGTAGGTGGGCGTTTATGGATGTAGATGGGCGCTTAGCGCTGTAGGTGGGCGCATAGGGCAGTGGGTGGGCGATTAGGGCTGTAGGTGGGCGCTTAGGGCTGTAGGTGGGCGTTTATGGATGTAGATGGGCGCTTAGGGCTGTAGGTGGGCGCATAGGGCAGTGGGTGGGCGCTTAGGGCTGTAGGTGGGCGCTTAGGGCTGTAGGTGGCCGCTCATTGCTGCAGGTGGGCGCTCAGTGCTGTAGGTGGGCGCTTAGGGCTGTAGATGGGCGCTTAGGGCTGTAGGTGGGCGCTTAGGGCTGTAGTTGGGCGCTTAGGGCTGTAGTTGGGCGCCTAGGGCTGTAGGTGGGCACTTAGGGCTGTATGTGGGTGCTTATGGCTGTAGGTGGGCGCTTAGGGCTGTAGGTGTGCGCTTAGGCCTGTAGTTGTGCGCTCAGGGCTGTAGGTGGGCCGTTAGGGCTGTAGGTGGGCGCCTACGGCTGTAGATGGGCGCTTAGGGCTGTAGGTGGGCGCCTATGGCAGTGGCTGGTCGCTTAGGGCTGTAGATGGGCGTTTAGGGCTGTAGGTGTGCGCTCAGTGCTTTAGGTGGGCGCTTAGGGCTGTAGGTGGGCGCTTAGGGCTGTAGGTGGGCGCTTAGGGCTGTAGGTGGGCGCTTAGGGCTGTAGGTGGGCGCTCAGGGCTGTAGGTGGGCGCTTAGGCCTGTAGGTTGTCGCTTAGGGATGTACGTGGGCGCGTAGGGCAGTGGGTGGGCGCTCAGGGCTGCAGGTGGGCGCTTTGGGCTGTATGTGGGCGCTTATGGCTGTAGGTGTGCGCTTAGGGCAGTAGATGGTCGCTTAGGTCTTTAGGTGGTCGCTTAGGGCTATAGGTGGGCGCTCAGGGCTGTAGTTGGGCGTTTAGGGCTGTAGGTGGGCGATTAGGGCTGTAGGTGGGCCGTTAGGGATGTAGGTGGGCGCTTAGGGCTGTAGGTAGGCGCTTGGGGCTGTAGGTGGGCGCTTAGGGCTGTAGGTGGGCCCTTATGGCTGTAGATGGGCGCGTAGGGCTGTAGGTGGGCGCGTAGGGCAGTGGGTGGGCGCTTAGGGCTGTTGGTGGGCGCTTAGGGCTGTAGTTGGGCGCCTAGGGCTGTAGGTGGTCGCTTAGGGCTGTATGTGGGCGCTTGTGGCTGTAGGTGGGCGCTCAGGGCTGTAGGTGGGCCCTTAGGGCTGTAGGTGGGCGCTTAAAGCTGTAGATGGGCGCTTAGGGCTGGAGGTATGCGCTTAGTGCTGTAGGTGGGCGCGTATGGCAGTGGCTGGTCGCTCAGTGCTGTAGGTGGGCGCTTAGGGCTTTAGATGGGTGCTTAGGGCTGTAGTTGAGCACTGAGGGCTGTAGTTGGGCGCTTAGGGCTGTAGGTGGGCGCTTCGGGCTGTAGATGGGCACTTAGGGCTGTAGGTGGTCGCTTAGTGCTGTAGGTGGGCGTGTAGGGCAGTGCGTGGGCGCTTAGGGCTGTGGGTGGGCGCTTAGGGCTTTACGTGGTCGCTTAGGGCTGTAGGTGGGCGCTTAGGGCTGTAGTTGGGCGCTCAATGCTGTAGTTGGGCGCTTCGGGCTGTAGATGGGCGCTTAGGGCTGTAGGTGGGCGCTTAGGGCTGTAGGTGGGCGCTTAGGGCTGTAGTTGGGCGCCTAGGGCTGTAGGTGGGCGCTTAGTGCTGTATTTGGGCGCCCAGGGCTGCAGGCGGGCGCTTAGGGCTGTAGGTGGGCGTTTAGGGCTGTAGGTGGGCGCTTAGGGCTGTAGGTGGGCGCTTATGGCTGTAGATGGGCGCTTAGGGTTGTAGGTGGGCGAGTAGGTCTGTAGGTGGGCGAGTAGGGCAGTGGGTGGGCGCTCAGTGCTGTAGGTGGGCGCTTAGGGCTGTAGATGGGCGCTTAGGGCTGTAGGTGGGCGCGTAGGGCAGTGGGTGGGCGCTTATGGCTGTAGGTGGGCGCTTATGGCTGTAGATGGGCGCTTAGGGTTGTAGGTGGGCGAGTAGGTCTGTAGGTGGGCGAGTAGGTCTGTAGGTGGGCTAGTAGGGCAGTGAGTGGGCGCTCAGTGCTGTAGGTGGGCGCTTAGGGCTGTAGATGGGCGCTTAGGGCTGTAGGTGGGCGCGTAGGGCTGTAGGTGGGCGCGTAGGGCAGTGGGTGGGCGCTTATGGCTGTAGGTGGGCGCTTAGGGCTGTAGGTGTGCGCTCAGGGATGCAGATGTGAGTTCATGGCCTCTAGGTGGGCGCTGAGGGCTGTAGGTGGGCGCTTAGTGTTGTAGGTGGGCGCTTAGGGCTGCAGGTGGGCGCGTAGGGCAGTGGGTGGGCGCTTAGTGCTGTAGGTGGGCGCTTATGGCTGTAGATGGGCGCGTAGGGCTGTAGGTGGGCGCGTAGGGCAGTGGGTGGGCGCTTAGGGCTGTTGGTGGGCGCTTAGGGCTGTAGGTGGGCGCTCAGTGCTGTAGGTGGGCGCTTAGGGCTGTAGATGGGCGCTTAGGGCTGTGGGTGGGCGCTTCGGGCTGTAGTTGGGCGCCTAGGGCTGTAGGTGGTCGCTTAGGGCTGTATGTGGGCCCTCAGGGCTGTAGGTGGGCCGTTAGGGCTGTAGATGTGCGCTTCGGGCTGTAAGTGGGCGCTTAGGGCTGTAGGTGGGCTCTTAAAGCTGTAGGTGGGCGCTTAGGGCTGTAGGTGGGCGCGTATGGCAGTGGCTGGTCGCTTAGGGCTGTAGATGGGCGCTTAGGGCTGTAGGTGTGCGCTCAGTGCTGTAGGTGGGCGCTTAGGGCTGTGGGTGGGCGCTTAGGGCTGTAGTTGAGCGCTTAGGGCTGTAGGTGGGCGCTTAGGGTTGTAGGTGGGCGCTTCGGGCTGTAGATGGGCGCTTAGGGCTGTAGGTGGTCGCTTAGTGCTGTAGGTGGGCGCATAGGGCAGTGGGTGGGCGCTTAGGGCTGTGGGTGGGCGCTTAGGGCTTTAGGTGGTCGCTTAGGGCTGTAGGTGGGCGCTTAGGGCTGTAGTTGTGCGCTCAGTGCTGTAGGTGGGCGCTTCGGCTGTAGATGGGCGCTTATGGCTGTAGGTGGGCGCTCAGGGCAGTAGGTGGGCGCTCAGGGCAGTAGGTGGGCGCTTAGGGCAGTAGGTGTGCGCTTAGGGCTGTAGGTGGTTGATTAGGGCTGTAGATGGGGGCTCAGATCTGTAGGAGTGCGCTTAGTGCTGTAGGTGGGCGCTCAGTGCTGTCGGTGGGCGCTGAGGGCTGTAGGTGGACGCTTAGGGCTGTAGGTGGGCGCATAGGGCTGTAGATGGGCGCTGAGGGCTGTAGTTGGGCGCTGAGGGCTGTAGGTGGTCGATTAGGGCTGTAGGTGGGCGCTCAGATCTGTAGGAGTGCGCTTAGTGCTGTAGGTGGGCGCTCAGTGCTGTCGGTGGGCGCTTAGGGCTGTAGGTGGGCGCTCAGGGCTTTAGGTGGGCGCTTAGGGCTGTAGGTGGGCGCCTTGTACTTTAGGTGGCCGCTTAGGGCTGTAGGTGGGCGCGTAGGGCTGTAGGTGGGCGCTTAGGGCTGTAGGTGGGCGCTTAGGGCTGTAGGTGGGCGCTTAGGGCTGTAGGTGGGCGCCTTGTACTTTAGGTGGCCGCTTAGGGCTGTAGGTGGGCGCTTAGGGCTGTAGTTTGGCGCTTAGGGCTGTAGGTGGGCGCTTCGGGCTGTAGGTGGGCGGTTAGGGCTTTAGGTGGGCGCTCAGGGCTGTCGGTGGGCGCTTACGGCTGTAGGTGGGCGCTGAGTGCTGTACAGTGGGCGCTTAGGGCTGTAGGTGGGCGCCTAGTGCTTTAGGTGCGCACTTAGGGATGTAGGAGGGCGCTCAGGGCTGTAGGTGGGCGATTAGTCCTGTAGGTGGGCGCATAGAGCTGTAGGTGTGCGCTTAGGGCTGCGGGTGGGCGCTCAGTGCTTTAGGTGGTCTCTTAGGGCTGTAGGTGGTCGCTTAGGGCTGTAGGTGCGCGCTTAGGTTTGTAGGTGTGCGCTCAGGGCTGAAGGTGGGCGCTTAGGGCTGTAGGTGGGTGCTCACGCCTGCAGGTTGGCGACTAGGGCTGTAGTTGGGCGCTTAGGGCTGTAGGTGGGCGCTCAGGGCTGTACGAGGGCGCTCAGAGGTGTAGGTGGGCGGTTAGGGCTTTAGTTGGCGTTCAGGGCTTTAGTTGGCATTCAGGGCTGTAGGTGGGCACTCAGGGCTGTAGGCGGTCGCTTAGGGCTGCAGGTGGGCGCTTAAGGCTGTAGATAGGCGCTTAGGGCTGTAGGTGGGCGCTTAGGGCTGTAGGTGGGCGCTTAGGGCTGTAGGTGGGCGCTTAGGGCTGTAGGTGGGCGCTCAGGGCTGTAGATGGGCGCTTAGTTGGGCGCGTAGGGCTGTAGGTGGGCGATTAGGGCTGTAGGTGGGCAATAAGGGCCGTATTTGGGCGCTCAGGGCTGTAGGTGGGCGCTCAGGGCAGTAGATGGGCGCGTAGGTGGGCGCGTAGGGCTGTAGGTGGGCGATCAGGGCCGTATTTGGGCGCTCAGGGCTGTAGGTGGGCGCTTAGTGTTGCAGGGTGCTCATAGCTGTACGTGGGCGCTGAGGGCTGTAGATCAGCGTTTAGGGCTGCAGGTGGGCGCTTTATAGGTGGGCGCTTTATAGGTGGGCGCTCAGGGCTGTAGTTGGGCGCATAGTGCTGTAGGTGGGCGCTGTGGGCTTTAGGTAGGCGCTTAGGACTGTAGGTGGGCGCTGTGGGCTTTAGGTGGGCGCTTAGGACTGTAGGTGGGCGCTGTGGGCTTTAGGTGGGCGATTAGGGCTGTACGAGGGCGCTCAGACGTGTAGGTGGGCGCTCAGGTCTGTAGGTGGGTGCTTAGGGCTGTAGGTGGGCGCCTAGGTCTGTAGGTGGGCGCTCAGGTCTGTAGGTGGGTGCTTAGGGCTGTAGGTGGGCGCTCAGGTCTGTAGGTGGGTGCTTAGGGCTGTAGGTGGGCGCTTAGGGCTGTAGGTGGGTGCTTAGGGCTGTAGGTGGGCGCTGAGGGCTATAGGTGGGCGCCTAGGGCTGTAGGTGGGCGGTTAGGGCTGTAGGTGGACGCTTAGGGCTGTAGGTGTGCGCTGAGTGCTGCAGATGGGCGCTCAGGTCTGTAGGAGTGCGCGTAGGGCTGTAGGTGGGCGCTCAGTGCTGTCGGTGGGCGCTTAGGGCTGTAGGTGAGGGCTGAGGGCTGTAGCTGGGCGCTCAAGGCAGTAGGTGTGCGCTTAGGGCTGTATGTGGGAGCTCAGGGCTGTAGGTGGTCACTCAGGACTGCAGGTGGGCCTGTAGGGCTGCAGGTGGGCGCATCGGGCTGTAGGTGGGCGCTCAAACCTGTAGGTGGGCGCGCAGGGCTGTAGGAGTGCGCTTAGTGTTGTAGGTGGGCGCCCAGTGCTGTCGGTGGGCGCTGAGGGCTGTAGGTGGACGCTTAGGGCTGTAGGTGGACACTTAGGGCTGTAGTTGGGCGCCTATGGCTGTAGCTCGGCGCTTAGGGCTGTAGGTGTGCGCTCAGGGCTGTAGGTGGGCGTTTAGGGCTGTAGGTGGGCGTTTAGGGCTGTATGTGTGAGCTGAGGGCTGTAGGTGGGCGCTCAGGGCTGTAGGTGGGCGTTTAGGGCTGTAGGTGGGCGTTTAGGGCTGTAGGTGGGCCTTTATGGCTGTAGATGGGCGCTTAGGGCTGTAGGTGGGCGCGTAGGGCAGTGGGTGGGCGCTTAGGGTTGTAGGTGGGCGCTTAGGGCTGTAGTTGGCCGCTCATTGCTGTAGGTGGGCGCTCAGTGCTGTAGGTGGGCGCCTAGGGATGTAGGTGGGCGCTTAGTGCTGTATGTGGGCGCTTATGGCTGTAGGTGGGCGCTAAGGGCTGTAGGTCGGCCGTTAGGGCTGTAGGTGGGCGCTTAGGGCTGTAGGTGGGCGCTTACGGCTGTAGATGGGCGCTTAGGGCTGTAGGTGGGCGCTAAGGGCTGTAGGTGGGCGCGTATGGCAGTGGCTGGTCGCTTAGGGCTGTAGATGGGCGTTTTGGGCTGTAGGTATGCGCTTAGTGCTTTAGGTGGGCGCTTAGGGCTGTAGGTGGGTGCTTAGAGCTGTAGTTGGGCGCTTAGGGCTGTAGGTGGGCGCTTAGGGCTGTAGATGGGCGCTTAGGCCTGTAGGTGGTCGCTTAGGGCTGTACGTGGGCTCGTAGGGCAGTGGGTGGGCGCTTAGGGCTGTAGGTGGGCGCTTAGGGCTGTACTTGGGCGCTTCGGGCTGTAGATGGGCGCTTAGGGCTGTGTTTGGGCGCCTAGGGCTGTAGGTGGGCGCTTTGGGCTGTATGTGGGCGATTATGGCTGTAGGTGGGCGCTTCGGGCTGTAGATGGGCGCTTAGGGCTGTAGGTGGGCGCTTAGGGCTGTAGGTGGGCGCTTAGGGCTGTAGGTGGGCCGTTAGGGCTGTAGGTGGTCGCTTAGGGCTGTAGGTGGGCGTTTAGGGCTGTAGGTGGGCGTTTAGGGCTGTAGGTGGGCGTTTAGGGCTGTAGGTGGGCCGTTAGGGCTGTAGGTGGGCGCTTAGGGCTGTAGGTTGTCGGTTAGGCGTGTAGGTGGGCGCTTAGGGCTGTAGGTGGGCCTTTATGGCTGTAGATGGGCGCTGAGGGCTGTAGATGGGCGCGTAGGGCAGTGGGTGGGCGCTTAGGGCTGTAGGTGGCCGCTCATTGCTGTAGGCGGGCGCTCAGTGCTGTAGGTGGGCGCATAGGGCTGTAGATGGGCGCTTAGGGCTGTAGGTGGGCGCTTAGGGCTGTAGTTGGTCGCCTAGGGATGTAGGTGGGCGCTTATGGCTGTAGGTGGGCGCTTAGGGCTGTAGGTGTGCGCTCAGGGCTGTAGGTGGGCGCTTACGGCTGTAGATGGGCGCTTAGGGCTGTAGGTGGGCGCGTATGGCAGTGGCTGGTCGCTTAGGGCTGTAGATGGGCGTTTTGGGCTGTAGGTATGCGCTCAGTGCTTTAGGTGGGCGCTTAGGGCTGTAGTTGGGCGCTTAGGGCTGTAGGTGGGCGCTTAGGGCTGTAGATGGGTGCTTAGGCCTGTAGGTGGTCGCTTAGGGCTGTACGTGGGCTCGTAGGGCAGTGGGTGGGCGCTTAGGGCTGTAGGTGGGCGCTTAGGGCCGTGGTTGGGCGCCTAGGGCTGTAGGTGGGCGCTTTGGGCTGTATTTGGGCGCTTATGGCTGTAGGTGTGCGCTGAGGGCTGTAGGTGGGCGCTCAAGGCAGTAAGTGGGCGCGTAGGGCAGTAGGTGGGCGCTTAGGGCTGTAGGTGGGCCGTTAGGGCTGTAGGTGGGCGCTTAGGGCTGTAGGTGGGCGCTTAGGGCTGTAGGTGGGCGCGTATGGAAGTGGCTGGTCACTTAGGGCTGTAGATGGGCGTTTAGGGCTGTAGGTGTGCACTCAGTGCTTTAGGTGGGCGCTTAGGGCTGTAGATGGGTGCTTAGGGCTGTAGTTGGGCGCTTAGTGCTGTAGGTGGGCGCTTAGGGCTGTAGGTGGGTGGTTAGGGCTGTAGGTGGGCGCTTAGGGCTGTAGGTGGTCGCTTAGGGCTGTACGTGGGCTCGTAGGGCAGTGGGTGGGCGCTTAGGGCTGTAGGTGGGCTCGTAGGGCAGTGGGTGGGCGCTTCGGGCTGTAGATGGGCGCTTAGGGCTGTGGTTGGGCGCCTAGGGCTGTAGGTGGGCGCTTTGGGCTGTATGTGGGCGCTTATTGCTCTAGGTGTTCGCTGAGGGCTGTAGGTGGGCCGTTAGGGCTGTAGGTGGGCTGTTAGGGCTGTAGGTGGTCGCTTAGGCGTGTAGGTGGGCGCTTAGGGCTGTAGGTGGGCCTTTATGGCTGTAGATGCGCGCTTAGGGCTGTAGATGGGCGCGTAGGGCAGTGGGTGGGCGCTTAGGGCTGTAGGTGGGCGCTTATGGCTGTAGATGGGCACGTAGGGCTGTAGGTGGGCGCTTAGGGCTGTAGGTGGGCGCTTATGGCTGTAGATGGGCACGTAGGGCTGTAGGTGGGCGCTTAGGGCTGTAGGTGTGCGCTCAGTGCTGTAGGTGTGCGCTCAGTGCTGTAGATGGGAGATCAGTGCTGTAGGTGGGCGCTTAGGGCAGTAGATGGGCGCTTAGGGCTGTGGGTGGGCGCTTAGGGCTGTAGTTGGGCGCTCAGGGCTGTAGGTGGGCCGTTAGGGCAGTGGGTGGGCGCTTAGGGCTGTGGGTGGGCGCTTAGGGCTTTAGGTGGTCGCTTAGGGCTGTAGGTGGGTGCTCAGTGCTGTAGTTGGGCGCTCAGTGCTGTAGGTGGGCGATTCGGGCTGTAGTTGGGCGCCTAGGGCTGTAGGTGGGCGCTTTGGGCTGTAGGTGGGCGCTCAGGTCTGTAGGCGGGCGCTCAGTGCTGTAGGTGGGCGCTCAGGTCTGTAGGAGTGCGCTTAGTGCTGTCGGTGGGCGCTTAGGGCTGTAGGTGGGCGCTTAGCGCTGTAGGTGGACGCTTAGGGCTGTAGGTGGGCGCATAGGGCTGTAGATGGGCGCTTAGGGCTGTAGGTGGGCGCTGAGGGCTGTAGGTGGGCGCTTAGGGCTGTAGGTGGGCGCTTCGGGCTGTAGGTGGGCGCCTAGGGCTGTACGAGGGCGCTCAGACGTGTAGGTGGGCGATTAGGGCAGTAGGTGGGCGCTTAGGGCTGTAGGTGGACGCTTAAGGCTGTCGGTGTGCGCTCAGGGCTGTAGGTGGGCGCTGAGGGCTGTATGTGGGAGCTCAGGGCTGTAGGTGGGCCTGTAGGGCTGTAGTTGGGCGTTTAGGGCTGTAGGTGGGCCGTTAGGGCTGTAGGTAGGCGCCGAGGGCTGTAGGTGGGCGCTCAGGTCTGTTGGAGTGCGCTTAGTGCTGTCGGTGGGCGCTTAGGGCTGTAGGTGGGCGCTTAGGGCTGTAGGTGGACGCTTAGGGCTGTAGGTGGGCGCATAGGGCTGTAGATGGGCGCTTAGGGCTGTAGGTGGGCGCTGAGGGCTGTAGGTGGGCGCTTAGGGCTGTAGGTGGGCGGTTAGGGCTGTAGGTGGACGCTTAGGGCTGTAGGTGTGCGCTGAGTGCTGCAGATGGGCGCTCAGGTCTGTAGGAGTGCGCGTAGGGCTGTAGGTGGGCGCTCAGTGCTGTCGGTGGGCGCTTAGGGCTGTAGGTGAGGGCTGAGGGCTGTAGCTGGGCGCTCAAGGCAGTAGGTGTGCGCTTAGGGCTGTATGTGGGAGCTCAGGGCTGTAGGTGGGCACTCAGGGGTGCAGGTGGGCCTGTAGGGCTGCAGGTGGGCGCATCGGGCTGTAGGTGGGCGCTCAAACCTGTAGGTGGGCGCGCAGGGCTGTAGGAGTGCGCTTAGTGTTGTAGGTGGGCGATCAGGTCTGTAGGAGTGCGCTTAGTGTTGTAGGTGGGCGCCCAGTGCTGTCGGTGGGCGCTGAGGGCTGTAGGTGGACACTTAGGGCTGTAGGTGGGCGCATAGGGCTGTAGGTGGGCGCTTAGGGCTGTAGGTGGGCGCTCAGTGCTTTAGGTGGGCGCTTTGGGCTGTAGTTGGGCGCCTAGGGCTGTAGCTCGGCGCTTAGGGCTGTAGGTGTGCGCTCAGGGCTGTAGGTGGGCGTTTAGGGCTGTAGGTGGGCGTTTAGGGCTGTATGTGTGAGCTGAGGGCTGTAGGTGGGCGCTTAGGGCTGTAGGTGGGCGCGTATGGCAGTGGCTGGTCGCTTAGGGCTGTAGATGGGCGTTTTGGGCTGTAGGTGTGCGCTCAGTGCTTTAGGTGGGCGCTTCGGGCTGTAGATGGGCGCTTAGGGCTGTGGTTGGGCGCCTAGGGCTGTAGGTGGGCGCTTTGGGCTGTATGTGGGCGCTTATTGCTCTAGGTGTGCGCTGAGGGCTGTAGGTGGGCGCTTCGGGCTGTAGATGGGCGCTTAGGGCTGTAGTTGGGCGCCTAGGGCTGTAGCTGGGCGCTTAGGGCTGTAGGTGTGCGCTTAGGGCTGTAGGTGGGCCGTTAGGGCTGTAGGTGGGCTGTTAGGGCTGTAGGTGGTCGCTTAGGCGTGTAGGTGGGCGCTTAGGGCTGTAGGTGGGCCTTTATAGCTGTAGATGCGCGCTTAGGGCTGTAGGTGGGCGCGTAGGGCAGTGGGTGGGCGCTTAGGGCTGTAGGTGGGCGCATAGGGCAGTGGGTGGGCGCTTAGGGCTGTAGGTGGGCGCTTAGGGCTGTAGGTGGCCGCTCATTGCTGCAGGTGGGCGCTCAGTGCTGTAGGTGGGCGCTTAGGGCTGTAGATGGGCGCTTAGGGCTGTAGGTGGGCGCTTAGGGCTGTAGTTGGGCGCCTAGGGCTGTAGGTGGGCACTTAGGGCTGTATGTGGGTGCTTATGGCTGTAGGTGGGCGCTTAGGGCTGTAGGTGTGCGCTTAGGCCTGTAGATGTGCGCTCAGGGCTGTAGGTGGGCCGTTAGGGCAGTAGGTGTGCGCTTAGGCCTGTAGTTGTGCGCTCAGGGCTGTAGGTGGGCGCTTAGGACTGTAGGTGGGCGCTTAGGGTTGTAGGTGGGCGCCTATGGCAGTGGCTGGTCGCTTAGGGCTGTAGATGGGCGTTTAGGGCTGTAGGTGTGCGCTCAGTGCTTTAGGTGGGCGCTTAGGGCTGTAGATGGGTGCTTAGGGCTGTAGTTGGGCGCTTAGGGCTGTAGGTGGGCGCTTAGGGCTGTAGGTGGGCGCTTAGGGCTGTAGGTGGGCGCTTAGGGCTGTAGGTGGGCGCTTAGGGCTGTAGTTGGCCGCTCATTGCTGTAGGTGGGCGCTCAGTGCTGTAGGTGGGCGCCTAGGGATGTAGGTGGGCGCTTAGGGCTGTATGTGGGCGCTTATGGCTGTAGGTGGGCGCTAAGGGCTGTAGGTCGGCCGTTAGGGCTGTAGGTGGGCGCTTAGGGCTGTAGGTGGGCGCTTACGGCTGTAGATGGGCGCTTAGGGCTGTAGGTGGGCGCTAAGGGCTGTAGGTGGGCGCGTATGGCAGTGGCTGGTCGCTTAGGGATGTAGATGGGCGTTTTGGGCTGTAGGTATGCGCTTAGTGCTTTAGGTGGGCGCTTAGGGCTGTAGGTGGGTGCTTAGAGCTGTAGTTGGGCGCTTAGGGCTGTAGGTGGGCGCTTAGGGCTGTAGATGGGCGCTTAGGCCTGTAGGTGGTCGCTTAGGGCTGTACGTGGGCTCGTAGGGCAGTGGGTGGGCGCTTAGGGCTGTAGGTGGGCGCTTAGGACTGTACTTGGGCGCTTCGGGCTGTAGATGGGCGCTTAGGGCTGTGTTTGGGCGCCTAGGGCTGTAGGTGGGCGCTTTGGGCTGTAGGTGGGCGCTTAGGGCTGTAGATGGGTGCTTAGGCCTGTAGGTGGTCGCTTAGGGCTGTACGTGGGCTCGTAGTGCAGTGGGTGGGCGCTTAGGGCTGTAGGTGGGCGCTTAGGGCCGTGGTTGGGCGCCTAGGGCTGTAGGTGGGCGCTTTGGGCTGTATTTGGGCGCTTATGGCTGTAGGTGTGCGCTGAGGGCTGTAGGTGGGCGCTCAAGGCAGTAAGTGGGCGCGTAGGGCAGTAGGTGGGCGCTTAGGGCTGTAGGTGGGCCGTTAGGGCTGTAGGTGGGCGCTTAGGGCTGTAGGTGGGCGCTTAGGGCTGTAGGTGGGCGCGTATGGAAGTGGCTGGTCACTTAGGGCTGTAGATGGGCGTTTAGGGCTGTAGGTGTGCACTCAGTGCTTTAGGTGGGCGCTTAGGGCTGTAGATGGGTGCTTAGGGCTGTAGTTGGGCGCTTAGTGCTGTAGGTGGGCGCTTAGGGCTGTAGGTGGGTGGTTAGGGCTGTAGGTGGGCGCTTAGGGCTGTAGGTGGTCGCTTAGGGCTGTACGTGGGCTCGTAGGGCAGTGGGTGGGCGCTTAGGGCTGTAGGTGGGCTCGTAGGGCAGTGGGTGGGCGCTTCGGGCTGTAGATGGGCGCTTAGGGCTGTGGTTGGGCGCCTAGGGCTGTAGGTGGGCGCTTTGGGCTGTATGTGGGCGCTTATTGCTCTAGGTGTGCGCTGAGGGCTGTAGGTGGGCCGTTAGGGCTGTAGGTGGGCTGTTAGGGCTGTAGGTGGTCGCTTAGGCGTGTAGGTGGGCGCTTAGGGCTGTAGGTGGGCCTTTATGGCTGTAGATGCGCGCTTAGGGCTGTAGATGGGCGCGTAGGGCAGTGGGTGGGCGCTTAGGGCTGTAGGTGGGCGCTTATGGCTGTAGATGGGCACGTAGGGCTGTAGGTGGGCGCTTAGGGCTGTAGGTGGGCGCTTATGGCTGTAGATGGGCACGTAGGGCTGTAGGTGGGCGCTTAGGGCTGTAGGTGTGCGCTCAGTGCTGTAGGTGTGCGCTCAGTGCTGTAGATGGGAGATCAGTGCTGTAGGTGGGCGCTTAGGGCAGTAGATGGGCGCTTAGGGCTGTGGGTGGGCGCTTAGGGCTGTAGTTGGGCGCTCAGGGCTGTAGGTGGGCCGTTAGGGCAGTGGGTGGGCGCTTAGGGCTGTGGGTGGGCGCTTAGGGCTTTAGGTGGTCGCTTAGGGCTGTAGGTGGTCGCTTAGGGCTGTACGTGGGCTCGTAGGGCAGTGGGTGGGCGCTTAGGGCTGTAGGTGGGCTCGTAGGGCAGTGGGTGGGCGCTTCGGGCTGTAGATGGGCGCTTAGGGCTGTGGTTGGGCGCCTAGGGCTGTAGGTGGGCGCTTTGGGCTGTATGTGGGCGCTTATTGCTCTAGGTGTGCGCTGAGGGCTGTAGGTGGGCCGTTAGGGCTGTAGGTGGGCTGTTAGGGCTGTAGGTGGTCGCTTAGGCGTGTAGGTGGGCGCTTAGGGCTGTAGGTGGGCCTTTATGGCTGTAGATGCGCGCTTAGGGCTGTAGATGGGCGCGTAGGGCAGTGGGTGGGCGCTTAGGGCTGTAGGTGGGCGCTTATGGCTGTAGATGGGCACGTAGGGCTGTAGGTGGGCGCTTAGGGCTGTAGGTGGGCGCTTATGGCTGTAGATGGGCACGTAGGGCTGTAGGTGGGCGCTTAGGGCTGTAGGTGTGCGCTCAGTGCTGTAGGTGTGCGCTCAGTGCTGTAGATGGGAGATCAGTGCTGTAGGTGGGCGCTTAGGGCAGTAGATGGGCGCTTAGGGCTGTGGGTGGGCGCTTAGGGCTGTAGTTGGGCGCTCAGGGCTGTAGGTGGGCCGTTAGGGCAGTGGGTGGGCGCTTAGGGCTGTGGGTGGGCGCTTAGGGCTTTAGGTGGTCGCTTAGGGCTGTAGGTGGGTGCTCAGTGCTGTAGTTGGGCGCTCAGTGCTGTAGGTGGGCGATTCGGGCTGTAGTTGGGCGCCTAGGGCTGTAGGTGGGCGCTTTGGGCTGTAGGTGGGCGCTCAGGTCTGTAGGCGGGCGCTCAGTGCTGTAGGTGGGCGCTCAGGTCTGTAGGAGTGCGCTTAGTGCTGTCGGTGGGCGCTTAGGGCTGTAGGTGGGCGCTTAGCGCTGTAGGTGGACGCTTAGGGCTGTAGGTGGGCGCATAGGGCTGTAGATGGGCGCTTAGGGCTGTAGGTGGGCGCTGAGGGCTGTAGGTGGGCGCTTAGGGCTGTAGGTGGGCGCTTCGGGCTGTAGTTGGGCGCCTAGGGCTGTACGAGGGCGCTCAGACGTGTAGGTGGGCGATTAGGGCAGTAGGTGGGCGCTGAGGGCTGTATGTGGGAGCTCGGGGCTGTAGGTGGGCCTGTAGGGCTGTAGGTGGTCGTTTAGGGCTGTAGGTGGGCCGTTAGGGCTGTAGGTAGGCGCCGAGGGCTGTAGGTGGGCGCTCAGGTCTGTAGGAGTGCGCTTAGTGCTGCCGGTGGGCGCTTAGGGCTGTAGGTGGGCGCTTAGGGCTGTAGGTGGACGCTTAGGGCTGTAGGTGGGCGCATAGGGCTGTAGATGGGCGCTTAGGGCTGTAGGTGGGCGCTGAGGGCTGTAGGTGGGCGCTTAGGGCTGTAGGTGGGCGCTGAGGGCTATAGGTGGGCGCCTAGGGCTGTAGGTGGGCGGTTAGGGCTGTAGGTGGACGCTTAGGGCTGTAGGTGTGCGCTGAGTGCTGCAGATGGGCGCTCAGGTCTGTAGGAGTGCGCGTAGGGCTGTAGGTGGGCGCTCAGTGCTGTCGGTGGGCGCTTAGGGCTGTAGGTGAGGGCTGAGGGCTGTAGCTGGGCGCTCAAGGCAGTAGGTGTGCGCTTAGGGCTGTATGTGGGAGCTCAGGGCTGTAGGTAGGCACTCAGGGCTGCAGGTGGGCCTGTAGGGCTGCAGGTGGGCGCATCGGGCTGTAGGTGGGCGCTCAAACCTGTAGGTGGGCGCACAGGGCTGTAGGAGTGCGCTTAGTGTTGTAGGTGGGCGATCAGGTCTGTAGGAGTGCGCTTAGTGTTGTAGGTGGGCGCCCAGTGCTGTCGGTGGGCGCTGAGGGCTGTAGGTGGACACTTAGGGCTGTAGGTGGGCGCATAGGGCTGTAGGTGGGCGCTTAGGACTGTAGGTGGGCGCTCAGTGCTTTAGGTGGGCGCTTTGGGCTGTAGTTGGGCGCCTAGGGCTGTAGCTCGGCGCTTAGGGCTGTAGGTGTGCGCTCAGGGCTGTAGGTGGGCGTTTAGGGCTGTAGGTGGGCGTTTAGGGCTGTATGTGTGAGCTGAGGGCTGTAGGTGGGCGCTTAGGGCTGTAGGTGGGCGCGTATGGCAGTGGCTGGTCGCTTAGGGCTGTAGATGGGCGTTTTGGGCTGTAGGTGTGCGCTCAGTGCTTTAGGTGGGCGCTTCGGGCTGTAGATGGGCGCTTAGGGCTGTGGTTGGGCGCCTAGGGCTGTAGGTGGGCGCTTTGGGCTGTATGTGGGCGCTTATTGCTCTAGGTGTGCGCTGAGGGCTGTAGGTGGGCGCTTCGGGCTGTAGATGGGCGCTTAGGGCTGTAGTTGGGCGCCTAGGGCTGTAGCTGGGCGCTTAGGGCTGTAGGTGTGCGCTTAGGGCTGTAGGTGGGCCGTTAGGGCTGTAGGTGGGCTGTTAGGGCTGTAGGTGGTCGCTTAGGCGTGTAGGTGGGCGCTTAGGGCTGTAGGTGGGCCTTTATAGCTGTAGATGCGCGCTTAGGGCTGTAGGTGGGCGCGTAGGGCAGTGGGTGGGCGCTTAGGGCTGTAGGTGGGCGCATAGGGCAGTGGGTGGGCGCTTAGGGCTGTAGTTGGGCGCTTAGGGCTGTAGGTGGCCGCTCATTGCTGCAGGTGGGCGCTCAGTGCTGTAGGTGGGCGCTTAGGGCTGTAGATGGGCGCTTAGGGCTGTAGGTGGGCGCTTAGGGCTGTAGTTGGGCGCCTAGGGCTGTAGGTGGGCACTTAGGGCTGTATGTGGGTGCTTATGGCTGTAGGTGGGCGCTTAGGGCTGTAGGTGTGCGCTTAGGCCTGTAGATGTGCGCTCAGGGCTGTAGGTGGGCCGTTAGGGCTGTAGGTGTGCGCTTAGGCCTGTAGTTGTGCGCTCAGGGCTGTAGGTGGGCGCTTAGGGCTGTAGGTGGGCGCTTAGGGTTGTAGGTGGGCGCCTATGGCAGTGGCTGGTCGCTTAGGGCTGTAGATGGGCGTTTAGGGCTGTAGGTGTGCGCTCAGTGCTTTAGGTGGGCGCTTAGGGCTGTAGATGGGTGCTTAGGGCTGTAGTTGGGCGCTTAGGGCTGTAGGTGGGCGCTTAGGGCTGTAGGTGGGCGCTTAGGGCTGTAGGTGGGCGCTTAGGGCTGTAGGTGGGCGCTTAGGGCTGTAGGTTGTCGCTTAGGGATGTACGTGGGCGCGTAGGGCAGTGGGTGGGCGCTCAGGGCTGCAGGTGGGCGCTTAGGGCTGTAGGTGGGCGCTTCGGGCTGTAGATGGGCGCTTATGGCTGTGGTTGGGCGCCTAGGGCTGTAGGTGGGCGCTTTGGGCTGTATGTGGGCGCTTATGGCTGTAGGTGTGCGCTTAGGGCAGTAGATGGTCGCTTAGGTCTTTAGTTGGTCGCTTAGGGCTATAGGTGGGCGCTCAGGGCTGTAGGTGGGCGTTTAGGGCTGTAGGTGGGCGATTAGGGCTGTAGGTGGGCCGTTAGGGATGTAGGTGGGCGCTTAGGGCTGTAGGTAGGCGCTTAGGGCTGTAGGTGGGCGCTTAGGGCTGTAGGTGGGCCCTTATGGCTGTAGATAGGCGCGTAGGGCTGTAGGTGGGCGCGTAGGGCAGTGGGTGGGCGCTTAGGTCTGTTGGTGGGCGCTTAGGGCTGTGGGTGGGCGCTTAGGGCTGTGGGTGGGCGCTTAGGGCTGTAGTTGGGCGCCTAGGGCTGTAGGTGGTCGCTTAGGGCTGTATGTGGGCGCTTGTGGCTGTAGGTGGGCGCTCAGGGCTGTAGGTGTGTGCTCAGGGCTGTAGTTGGGCCGTTAGGGCTGTAGGTGGGCCCTTAGGGCTGTAGTTGGGCGCTTAAAGCTGTAGATGGGCGCTTAGGGCTGGAGGTATGCGCTTAGGGCTGTAGGTGGGCGCGTATGGCAGTGGCTGGTCGCTCAGTGCTGTAGGTGGGCGCTTAGGGCTTTAGATGGGTGCTTAGGGCTGTAGTTGAGCACTGAGGGCTGTAGGTGGGCGCTTAGTGCTGTTGGTGGGCGCTTCGGGCTGTAGATGGGCACTTAGGGCTGTAGTTGGTCGCTTAGTGCTGTAGGTGGGCGCGTAGGGCAGTGGGTGGGCGCTTAGGGCTGTGGGTGGGCGCTTAGGGCTTTAGGTGGGCGCTTAGGGCTGTAGTTGGGCGCTCAATGCTGTAGTTGGGCGCTTCGGGCTGTAGATGGGCGCTTAGGGCTGTAGGTGGGCGCTTAGTGCTGTATTTGGGCGCCTAGGGCTGTAGGTGGGCGCTTACGGCTGTAGGTGGGCGCTTAGGGCTGTAGGTGGGCGCTTAGGGCTGTAGGTGGGCGCGTATGGAAGTGGCTGGTCACTTAGGGCTGTAGATGGGCGTTTAGGGCTGTAGGTGTGCACTCAGTGCTTTAGGTGGGCGCTTAGGGCTGTAGATGGGTGCTTAGGGCTGTAGTTGGGCGCTTAGTGCTGTAGGTGGGCGCTTAGGGCTGTAGGTGGGTGGTTAGGGCTGTAGGTGGGCGCTTAGGGCTGTAGGTGGTCGCTTAGGGCTGTACGTGGGCTCGTAGGGCAGTGGGTGGGCGCTTAGGGCTGTAGGTGGGCTCGTAGGGCAGTGGGTGGGCGCTTCGGGCTGTAGATGGGCGCTTAGGGCTGTAGTTGGGCGCCTAGGGCTGTAGCTGGGCACTTAGGGCTGCAGTTGTGCGCTTAGGGCTGTAGGTGGGCTGTTAGGGCTGTAGGTGGTCGCTTAGGCGTGTATGTGGGCGCTTAGGGCTGTAGGTGGGCCTTTATGGCTGTAGATGCGCGCTTAGGGCTGTAGGTGGGCGCGTAGGGCAGTGGGTGGGCGCTTAGGGCTGTAGGTGGGCGTTTATGGATGTAGATGGGCGCTTAGGGCTGTAGGTGGGCGCATAGGGCAGTGGGTGGGCGCTTAGGGCTGTAGGTGGGCGCTTAGGGCTGTAGGTGGCCGCTCATTGCTGCAGGTGGGCGCTCAGTGCTGTAGGTGGGCGCTTAGGGCTGTAGATGAGCGCTTAGGGCTGTAGTTGGGCGCCTAGGGCTGTAGGTGGGCACTTAGGGCTGTATGTGGGTGCTTATGGCTGTAGGTGGGCGCTTAGGGCTGTAGGTGTGCGCTTAGGCCTGTAGTTGTGCGCTCAGGGCTGTAGGTGGGCCGTTAGGGCTGTAGGTGGGCGCCTACGGCTGTAGATGGGCGCTTAGGGCTGTAGGTGGGCGCTTAGGGCTGTAGGTGGGCGCCTATGGCAGTGGCTGGTCGCTTAGGGCTGTAGATGGGCGTTTAGGGCTGTAGGTGTGCGCTCAGTGCTTTAGGTGGGCGCTTAGGGCTGTAGGTGGGCGCTTAGGGCTGTAGGTGGGCGCTTAGGGCTGTAGGTGGGCGCTTAGGGCTGTAGGTGGGCGCTTAGGGCTGTAGGTGGGCGCTTAGGCCTGTAGGTTGTCGCTTAGGGATGTACGTGGGCGCGTAGGGCAGTGGGTGGGCGCTCAGGGCTGCAGGTGGGCGCTTTGGGCTGTATGTGGGCGCTTATGGCTGTAGGTGTGCGCTTAGGGCAGTAGATGGTCGCTTAGGTCTTTAGGTGGTCGCTTAGGGCTATAGGTGGGCGCTCAGGGCTGTAGGTGGGCGTTTAGGGCTGTAGGTGGGCGATTAGGGCTGTAGGTGGGCCGTTAGGGATGTAGGTGGGCGCTTAGGGCTGTAGGTAGGCGCTTAGGGCTGTAGGTGGGCGCTTAGGGCTGTAGGTGGGCCCTTATGGCTGTAGATGGGCGCGTAGGGCTGTAGGTGGGCGCGTAGGGCAGTGGGTGGGCGCTTAGGGCTGTTGGTGGGCGCTTAGGGCTGTAGTTGGGCGCCTAGGGCTGTAGGTGGTCGCTTAGGGCTGTATGTGGGCGCTTGTGGCTGTAGGTGGGCGCTCAGGGCTGTAGGTGGGCCCTTAGGGCTGTAGGTGGGCGCTTAAAGCTGTAGATGGGCGCTTAGGGCTGGAGGTATGCGCTTAGTGCTGTAGGTGGGCGCGTATGGCAGTGGCTGGTCGCTCAGTGCTGTAGGTGGGCGCTTAGGGCTTTAGATGGGTGCTTAGGGCTGTAGTTGAGCACTGAGGGCTGTAGGTGGGCGCTTAGGGCTGTAGGTGGGCGCTTCGGGCTGTAGATGGGCACTTAGGGCTGTAGGTGGTCGCTTAGTGCTGTAGGTGGGCGCGTAGGGCAGTGCGTGGGCGCTTAGGGCTGTGGGTGGGCGCTTAGGGCTTTAGGTGGTCGCTTAGGGCTGTAGGTGGGCGCTTAGGGCTGTAGTTGGGCGCTCAATGCTGTAGTTGGGCGCTTCGGGCTGTAGATGGGCGCTTAGGGCTGTAGGTGGGCGCTTAGGGCTGTAGGTGGGCGCTTAGGGCTGTAGGTGGGCGCTTAGGGCTGTAGTTGGGCGCCTAGGGCTGTAGGTGGGCGCTTGGTGCTGTATTTGGGCGCCCAGGGCTGCAGGCGGGCGCTTAGGGCTGTAGGTGGGCGTTTAGGGCTGTAGGTGGGCGCTTAGGGCTGTAGGTGGGCGCTTATGGCTGTAGATGGGCGCTTAGGGTTGTAGGTGGGCGAGTAGGTCTGTAGGTGGGCGAGTAGGGCAGTGGGTGGGCGCTCAGTGCTGTAGGTGGGCGCTTAGGGCTGTAGATGGGCGCTTAGGGCTGTAGGTGGGCGCGTAGGGCTGTCGGTGGGCGCTTATGGCTGTAGGTGGGCGCTTATGGCTGTAGATGGGCGCTTAGGGTTGTAGGTGGGCGAGTAGGTCTGTAGGTGGGCGAGTAGGGCAGTGAGTGGGCGCTCAGTGCTGTAGGTGGGCGCTTAGGGCTGTAGATGGGCGCTTAGGGCTGTAGGTGGGCGCGTAGGGCTGTAGGTGGGCGCGTAGGGCAGTGGGTGGGCGCTTATGGCTGTAGGTGGGCGCTTAGGGCTGTAGGTGTGCGCTCAGGGATGCAGATGTGAGTTCATGGCCTCTAGGTGGGCGCTGAGGGCTGTAGGTGGGCGCTTAGTGTTGTAGGTGGGCGCTTAGGGCTGTAGGTGGGCGCTTATGGCTGTAGATGGGCGCTTAGGGTTGTAGGTGGGCGAGTAGGTCTGTAGGTGGGCGAGTAGGGCAGTGGGTGGGCGCTCAGTGCTGTAGGTGGGCGCTTAGGGCTGTAGATGGGCGCTTAGGGCTGTAGGTGGGCGCGTAGGGCAGTGGGTGGGCGCTTATGGCTGTAGGTGGGCGCTTATGGCTGTAGATGGGCGCTTAGGGTTGTAGGTGGGCGAGAAGGTCTGTAGGTGGGCGAGTAGGGCAGTGAGTGGGCGCTCAGTGCTGTAGGTGGGCGCTTAGGGCTGTAGATGGGCGCTTAGGGCTGTAGGTGGGCGCGTAGGGCTGTAGGTGGGCGCGTAGGGCAGTGGGTGGGCGCTTATGGCTGTAGGTGGGCGATTAGGGCTGTAGGTGTGCGCTCAGGGATGCAGATGTGAGTTCATGGCCTCTAGGTGGGCGCTGAGGGCTGTAGGTGGGCGCTTAGTGTTGTAGGTGGGCGCTTAGGGCTGCAGGTGGGCGCGTAGGGCAGTGGGTGGGCGCTTAGTGCTGTAGGTGGGCGCTTATGGCTGTAGATGGGCGCGTAGGGCTGTAGGTGGGCGCGTAGGGCAGTGGGTGGGCGCTTAGGGCTGTTGGTGGGCGCTTAGGGCTGTAGGTGGGCGCTCAGTGCTGTAGGTGGTCGCTCAGTGCTGTAGGTGGGCGCTCAGTGCTGTAGGTGGGCGCTTAGGGCTGTAGATGGGCGCTTAGGGCTGTGGGTGGGCGCTTCGGGCTGTAGTTGGGCGCCTAGGGCTGTAGGTGGTCGCTTAGGGCTGTATGTGGGCCCTCAGGGCTGTAGGTGGGCCGTTAGGGCTGTAGATGTGCGCTTCGGGCTGTAAGTGGGCGCTTAGGGCTGTAGGTGGGCGCTTAAAGCTGTAGATGGGCGCTTAGGGCTGTAGGTATGCGCTTAGGGCTGTAGGTGGGCGCGTATGGCAGTGGCTGGTCGCTTAGGGCTGTAGATGGGCGCTTAGGGCTGTAGGTGTGCGCTCAGTGCTGTAGGTGGGCGCTTAGGGCTGTGGGTGGGCGCTTAGGGCTGTAGTTGAGCGCTTAGGGCTGTAGGTGGGCGCTTAGGGTTGTAGGTGGGCGCTTCGGGCTGTAGATGGGCGCTTAGGGCTGTAGGTGGTCGCTTAGTGCTGTAGGTGGGCGCATAGGGCAGTGGGTGGGCGCTTAGGGCTGTGGGTGGGCGCTTAGGGCTTTAGGTGGTCGCTTAGGGCTGTAGGTGGGCGCTTAGGGCTGTAGTTGTGCGCTCAGTGCTGTAGGTGGGCGCTTCGGGCTGTAGATGGGCGCTTATGGCTGTAGGTGTGCGCTGAGGGCTGTAGGTGGGCGCTCAGGGCAGTAGGTGGGCGCTCAGGGCAGTAGGTGGGCGCTTAGGGCAGTAGGTGTGCGCTTAGGGCTGTAGGTGGTTGATTAGGGCTGTAGATGGGCGTTCAGATCTGTAGGAGTGCGCTTAGTGCTGTAGGTGGGCGCTCAGTGCTGTCGGTGGGCGCTGAGGGCTGTAGGTGGACGCTTACGGCTGTAGGTGGGCGCATAGGGCTGTAGATGGGCGCTGAGGGCTGTAGGTGGGCGCTGAGGGCTGTAGGTGGTCGATTAGGGCTGTAGATGGGCGCTCAGATCTGTAGGAGTTCGCTTAGTGCTGTAGGTGGGCGCTCAGTGCTGTCGGTGGGCGCTTAGGGCTGTAGGTGGGCGCTCAGGGCTGTAGGTGGGCGCTTAGGGCTGTAGGTGGGCGCCTTGTACTTTAGGTGGCCGCTTAGGGCTGTAGGTGGGCGCTTAGGGCTGTAGGTTGGCGCTTAGGGCTGGAGGTGGGCGCTTCGGGCTGTAGGTGGGCGGTTAGGGCTTTAGGTGGGCGCTCAGGGCTGTCGGTGGGCGCTTACGGCTGTAGGTGGGCGCTGAGTGCTGTACAGTGGGCGCTTAGGGCTGTAGGTGGGCGCCTAGTGCTTTAGGTGCGCACTTAGGGATGTAGGAGGGCGCTCAGGGCTGTAGGTGGGCGATTAGTCCTGTAGATGGGCGCATAGAGCTGTAGGTGTGCGCTTAGGGCTGCGGGTGGGCGCTCAGTGCTTTAGGTGGTCGCTTAGGGCTGTAGGTGGTCGCTTAGGGCTGTAGGTGCGCGCTTAGGTTTGTAGGTGTGCGCTCAGGGCTGAAGGTGGGCGCTTAGGGCTGTAGGTGGGTGCTCACGCCTGCAGGTGGGCGACTAGGGCTGTAGTTGGGCGCTTAGGGCTGTAGGTGGGCGTTCAGGGCTGTACGAGGGCGCTCAGAGGTGTAGGTGGGCGGTTAGGGCTTTAGTTGGCGTTCAGGGCTTTAGTTGGCATTCAGGGCTGTAGGTGGGCACTCAGGGCTGTAGGCGGTCGCTTAGGGCTGCAGGTGGGCGCTTAAGGCTGTAGATGGGCGCTTAGGGCTGTAGGTGGGCACTCACGGCTGTAGGCGGTCGCTTAGGGCTGCAGGTGGGTGCTTAGGGCTGTAGGTGGGCGCTTAGGGCTGTAGGTGGGCGCTTAGGGCTGTAGGTGGGCGCTCAGGGCTGTAGATGGGCGCTTAGGTGGGCGCGTAGGGCTGTAGGTGGGCGATTAGGGCTGTAGGTGGGCAATAAGGGCCGTATTTGGGCGCTCAGGGCTGTAGGTGGGCGCTCAGGGTAGTAGATGGGCGCGTAGGTGGGAGCGTAGGGCTGTAGGTGGGCGATCAGGGCCGTATTTGGGCGCTCAGGGCTGTAGGTGGGCGCTTAGTGTTGCAGGAGGGTGCTCATAGCTGTACGTGGGCGCTGAGGGCTGTAGATCAGCGCTTAGGGCTGCAAGTGGGCGCTTTATAGGTGGGCGCTTTATAGGTGGGCGCTCAGGGCTGTAGTTGGGCGCATAGTGCTGTAGGTGGGCGCTTAGGACTGTAGGTGGGCGCTGTGGGCTTTAGGTAGGCGCTTAGGACTGTAGGTGGGCGCTGTGGGCTTTAGGTGGGCGCTTAGGACTGTAGGTGGGCGCTGTGGGCTTTAGGTGGTCGATTAGGGCTGTACGAGGGCGCTCAGACGTGTAGGTGGGCGCTCAGGTCTGTAGGTGGGTGCTTAGGGCTGTAGGTGGGCGCCTAGGTCTGTAGGTGGGCGCTCAGGTCTGTAGGTGGGTGCTTAGGGCTGTAGGTGGGCGCTCAGGTCTGTAGGTGGGTGCTTAGGGCTGTAGGTGGGCGCTTAGGGCTGTAGGTGGGTGCTTTGGGCTGTAGGTGGGCGCTGAGGGCTGTAGGTGGGCGCTTAGGGCTGTAGGTGGGCGCTGAGGGCTATAGGTGGGCGCCTAGGGCTGTAGGTGGGCGGTTAGGGCTGTAGGTGGACGCTTAGGGCTGTAGGTGTGCGCTGAGTGCTGCAGATGGGCGCTCAGGTCTGTAGGCGTGCGCGTAGGGCTGTAGGTGGGCGCTCAGTGCTGTCGGTGGGCGCTTAGGGCTGTAGGTGAGGGCTGAGGGCTGTAGCTGGGCGCTCAAGGCAGTAGGTGTGCGCTTAGGGCTGTATGTGGGAGCTCAGGGCTGTAGGTGGGCACTCAGGGCTGCAGGTGGGCCTGTAGGGCTGCAGGTGGGCGCATCGGGCTGTAGGTGGGCGCTCAAACCTGTAGGTGGGCGCGCAGGGCTGTAGGAGTGCGCTTAGTGTTGTAGGTGGGCGCCCAGTGCTGTCGGTGGGCGCTGAGGGCTGTAGGTGGACGCTTAGGGCTGTAGGTGGACACTTAGGGCTGTAGTTGGGCGCCTAGGGCTGTAGCTCGGCGCTTAGGGCTGTAGGTGTGCGCTCAGGGCTGTAGGTGGGCGTTTAGGGCTGTAGGTGGGCGTTTAGGGCTGTATGTGTGAGCTGAGGGCTGTAGGTGGGCGCTCAGGGCTGTAGGTGGGCGTTTAGGGCTGTAGGTGGGCCTTTATGGCTGTAGATGGGCGCTTCGGGCTGTAGGTGGGCGCGTAGGGCAGTGGGTGGGCGCTTAGGGTTGTAGGTGGGCGCTTAGGGCTGTAGGTGGCCGCTCATTGCTGTAGGTGGGCGCTCAGTGCTGTAGGTGGGCGCCTAGGGATGTAGGTGGGCGCTTAGGGCTGTATGTGGGCGCTTATGGCTGTAGGTGGGCGCTAAGGGCTGTAGGTGGGCCGTTAGGGCTGTAGGTCGGCGCTTAGGGCTGTAGGTGGGCGCTTACGGCTGTAGATGGGCGCTTAGGGCTGTAGGTGGGCGCTTAGGGCTGTAGGTGGGCGCGTATGGCAGTGGCTGGTCGCTTAGGGCTGTAGATGGGCGTTTTGGGCTGTAGGTATGCGCTTAGTGCTTTAGGTGGGCGCTTAGGGCTGTAGGTGGGTGCTTAGAGCTGTAGTTGGGCGCTTAGGGCTGTAGGTGGGCGCTTAGGGCTGTAGATGGGCGCTTAGGCCTGTAGGTGGTCGCTTAGGGCTGTACGTGGGCTCGTAGGGCAGTGGGTGGGCGCTTAGGGCTGTAGGTGGGCGCTTAGGACTGTACTTGGGCGCTTCGGGCTGTAGATGGGCGCTTAGGGCTGTGTTTGGGCGCCTAGGGCTGTAGGTGGGCGCTTTGGGCTGTATGTGGGCGATTATGGCTGTAGGTGGGCGCTTCGGTCTGTAGATGGGCGCTTAGGGCTGTAGGTGGGCGCTTAGGGCTGTAGGTGGGCGCTTAGGGCTGTAGGTGGGCCGTTAGGGCTGTAGGTGGTCGCTTAGGGCTGTAGGTGGGCGTTTAGGGCTGTAGGTGGGCGTTTAGGGCTGTAGGTGGGCGTTTAGGGCTGTAGGTGGGCCGTTAGGGCTGTAGGTGGGCGCTTAGGGCTGTAGGTTGTCGGTTAGGCGTGTAGGTGGGCGCTTAGGGCTGTAGGTGGGCCTTTATGGCTGTAGATGGGCGCTTAGGGCTGTAGATGGGCGCGTAGGGCAGTGGATGGGCGCTTAGGGCTGTAGGTGGCCGCTCATTGCTGTAGGCGGGCGCTCAGTGCTGTAGGTGGGCGCATAGGGCTGTAGATGGGCGCTTAGGGCTGTAGGTGGGCGCTTAGGGCTGTAGTTGGTCGCCTAGGGATGTAGGTGGGCGCTTAGGGCTGTAGGTGGGCGCTTATGGCTGTAGGTGGGCGCTTAGGGCTGTAGGTGTGCGCTCAGGGCTGTAGGTGGGCGCTTACGGCTGTAGATGGGCGCTTAGGGCTGTAGGTGGGCGCGTATGGCAGTGGCTGGTCGCTTAGGGCTGTAGATGGGCGTTTTGGGCAGTAGGTATGCGCTCAGTGCTTTAGGTGGGCGCTTAGGGCTGTAGTTGGGCGCTTAGGGCTGTAGGTGGGCGCTTAGGGCTGTAGATGGGTGCTTAGGCCTGTAGGTGGTCGCTTAGGGCTGTACGTGGGCTCGTAGGGCAGTGGGTGGGCGCTTAGGGCTGTAGGTGGGCGCTTAGGGCCGTGGTTGGGCGCCTAGGGCTGTAGGTGGGCGCTTTGGGCTGTATTTGGGCGCTTATGGCTGTAGGTGTGCGCTGAGGGCTGTAGGTGGGCGCTCAAGGCAGTAAGTGGGCGCGTAGGGCAGTAGGTGGGCGCTTAGGGCTGTAGGTGTGCGCTCAGGGCTGTAGGTGGGCCGTTAGGGCTGTAGGTGGGCGCTTAGGGCTGTAGGTGGGCGCTTAGGGCTGTAGGTGGGCGCGTATGGAAGTGGCTGGTCACTTAGGGCTGTAGATGGGCGTTTAGGGCTGTAGGTGTGCACTCAGTGCTTTAGGTGGGCGCTTAGGGCTGTAGATGGGTGCTTAGGGCTGTAGTTGGGCGCTTAGTGCTGTAGGTGGGCGCTTAGGGCTGTAGGTGGGTGGTTAGGGCTGTAGGTGGGCGCTTAGGGCTGTAGGTGGTCGCTTAGGGCTGTACGTGGGCTCGTAGGGCAGTGGGTGGGCGCTTAGGGCTGTAGGTGGGCTCGTAGGGCAGTGGGTGGGCGCTTCAGGCTGTAGATGGGCGCTTAGGGCTGTGTTTGGGCGCCTAGGGCTGTAGGTGGGCGCTTTGGGCTGTATGTGGGCGCTTATTGCTCTAGGTGTGCGCTGAGGGCTGTAGGTGGGCCGTTAGGGCTGTAGGTGGGCTGTTAGGGCTGTAGGTGGTCGCTTAGGCGTGTAGGTGGGCGCTTAGGGCTGTAGGTGGGCCTTTATGGCTGTAGATGCGCGCTTAGGGCTGTAGATGGGCGCGTAGGGCAGTGGGTGGGCGCTTAGGGCTGTAGGTGGGCGCTTATGGCTGTAGATGGGCACGTAGGGCTGTAGGTGGGCGCTTAGGGCTGTAGGTGGGCGCTTATGGCTGTAGATGGGCACGTAGGGCTGTAGGTGGGCGCTTAGGGCTGTAGGTGTGCGCTCAGTGCTGTAGGTGTGCGCTCAGTGCTGTAGATGGGCGATCAGTGCTGTAGGTGGGCGCTTAGGGCAGTAGATGGGCGCTTAGGGCTGTGGGTGGGCGCTTAGGGCTGTAGTTGGGCGCTCAGGGCTGTAGGTGGGCCGTTAGGGCAGTGGGTGGGCGCTTAGGGCTGTGGGTGGGCGCTTAGGGCTTTAGGTGGTCGCTTAGGGCTGTAGGTGGGTGCTCAGTGCTGTAGTTGGGCGCTCAGTGCTGTAGGTGGGCGATTCGGGCTGTAGTTGGGCGCCTAGGGCTGTAGGTGGGCGCTTTGGGCTGTAGGTGGGCGCTCAGGTCTGTAGGCGGGCGCTCAGTGCTGTAGGTGGGCGCTCAGGTCTGTAGGAGTGCGCTTAGTGCTGTCGGTGGGCGCTTAGGGCTGTAGGTGGGCGCTTAGCGCTGTAGGTGGACGCTTAGGGCTGTAGGTGGGCGCATAGGGCTGTAGATGGGCGCTTAGGGCTGTAGGTGGGCGCTTCGGGCTGTAGTTGGGCGCCTAGGGCTGTACGAGGGCGCTCAGACGTGTAGGTGGGCGATTAGGGCAGTAGGTGGGCGCTTAGGGCTGTAGGTGGACGTTTAAGGCTGTCGGTGTGCGCTCAGGGCTGTAGGTGGGCGCTGAGGGCTGTATGTGGGAGCTCAGGGCTGTAGGTGGGCCTGTAGGGCTGTAGGTGGGCGTTTAGGGCTGTAGGTGGGCCGTTAGGGCTGTAGGTAGGCGCCGAGGGCTGTAGGTGGGCCGTTAGGGCTGTAGGTAGGCGCCGAGGGCTGTAGGTGGGCGCTCAGGTCTGTAGGAGTGCGCTTAGTGCTGTCGGTGGGCGCTTAGGGCTTTAGGTGGGCGCTTAGGGCTGTAGGTGGACGCTTAGGGCTGTAGGTGGGCGCATAGGGCTGTAGATGGGCGCTTAGGGCTGTAGGTGGGCGCTGAGGGCTGTAGGTGGGCGCTTAGGGCTGTAGGTGGGCGCTGAGGGCTATAGGTGGGCGCCTAGGGCTGTAGGTGGGCGGTTAGGGCTGTAGGTGGACGCTTAGGGCTGTAGGTGTGCGCTGAGTGCTGCAGATGGGCGCTCAGGTCTGTAGGAGTGCGCGTAGGGCTGTAGGTGGGCGCTCAGTGCTGTCGGTGGGCGCTTAGGGCTGTAGGTGAGGGCTGAGGGCTGTAGCTGGGCGCTCAAGGCAGTAGGTGTGCGCTTAGGGCTGTATGTGGGAGCTCAGGGCTGTAGGTGGGCACTCAGGGCTGCAGGTGGGCCTGTAGGGCTGCAGGTGGGCGCATCGGGCTGTAGGTTTGCGCTCAAACCTGTAGGTGGGCGCGCAGGGCTGTAGGAGTGCGCTTAGTGCTGTAGGTGGGCGATCAGGTCTGTAGGAGTGCGCTTAGTGTTGTAGGTGGGCGCCCAGTGCTGTCGGTGGGCGCTGAGGGCTGTAGGTGGACACTTAGGGCTGTAGGTGGGCGCATAGGGCTGTAGGTGGGCGCTTAGGGCTGTAGGTGGGCGCTCAGTGCTTTAGGTGGGCGCTTTGGGCTGTAGTTGGGCGCCTAGGGCTGTAGCTCGGCGCTTAGGGCTGTAGGTGTGCGCTCAGGGCTGTAGGTGGGCGTTTAGGGCTGTAGGTGGGCGTTTAGGGCTGTATGTGTGAGCTGAGGGCTGTAGGTGGGCGCTTAGGGCTGTAGGTGGGCGCGTATGGCAGTGGCTGGTCGCTTAGGGCTGTATGTGGGCGCTTATTGCTCTAGGTGTGCGCTGAGGGCTGTAGGTGGGCGCTTCGGGCTGTAGATGGGCGCGTAGGGCTGTAGTTGGGCGCCTAGGGCTGTAGCTGGGCGCTTAGGGCTGTAGGTGTGCGCTTAGGGCTGTAGGTGGGCCGTTAGGGCTGTAGGTGGGCTGTTAGGGCTGTAGGTGGTCGCTTAGGCGTGTAGGTGGGCGCTTAGGGCTGTAGGTGGGCCTTTATGGCTGTAGATGCGCGCTTAGGGCTGTAGGTGGGCGCGTAGGGCAGTGGGTGGGCGCTTAGGGCTGTAGGTGGGCGCATAGGGCAGTGGGTGGGCGCTTAGGGCTGTAGGTGGGCGCTTAGGGCTGTAGGTGGCCGCTCATTGCTGTAGGTGGGCGCTCAGTGCTGTAGGTGGGCGCTTAGGGCTGTAGATGGGCGCTTAGGGCTGTAGGTGGGCGCTTAGGGCTGTAGTTGGGCGCCTAGGGCTGTAGGTGGGCACTTAGGGCTGTATGTGGGTGCTTATGGCTGTAGGTGGGCGCTTAGGGCTGTAGGTGTGCGCTTAGGCCTGTAGTTGTGCGCTCAGGGCTGTAGGTGGGCCGTTAGGGCTGTAGGTGTGCACTTAGGCCTGTAGTTGTGCGCTCAGGGCTGTAGGTGGGCGCTTAGGGCTGTAGGTGGGCGCTTAGGGTTGTAGGTGGGCGCCTATGGCAGTGGCTGGTCGCTTAGGGCTGTAGATGGGCGTTTAGGGCTGTAGGTGTGCGCTCAGTGCTTTAGGTGGGCGCTTAGGGCTGTAGATGGGTGCTTAGGGCTGTAGTTGGGCGCTTAGGGCTGTAGGTGGGCGCTTAGGGCTGTAGGTGGGCGCTTAGGGCTGTAGGTGGGCGCTTAGGGCTGTAGGTGGGCGCTTAGGGCTGTAGGTTGTCGCTTAGGGATGTACGTGGGCGCGTAGGGCAGTGGGTGGGCGCTCAGGGCTGCAGGTGGGCGCTTAGGGCTGTAGGTGGGCGCTTCGGGCTGTAGATGGGCGCTTATGGCTGTGGTTGGGCGCCTAGGGCTGTAGGTGGGCGCTTCGGGCTGTAGATGGGCGCTTATGGCTGTGGTTGGGCGCCTAGGGCTGTAGGTGGGCGCTCAGTGCTTTAGGTGGGCGCTTAGGGCTGTAGATGGGTGCTTAGGGCTGTAGTTGGGCGCTTAGGGCTGTAGGTGGGCGCTTAGGGCTGTAGATGTGCGCTTAGGGCAGTAGATGGTCGCTTAGGTCTTTAGTTGGTCGCTTAGGGCTATAGGTGGGCGCTCAGGGCTGTAGGTGGGCATTTAGGGCTGTAGGTGGGCCGTTAGGGATGTAGGTGGGCGCTTAGGGCTGTAGGTAGGCGCTTAGGGCTGTAGGTGGGCGCTTAGGGCTGTAGGTGGGCCCTTATGGCTGTAGATGGGCGCGTAGGGCTGTAGGTGGGCGCGTAGGGCAGTGGGTGGGCGCTTAGGTCTGTTGGTGGGCGCTTAGGGCTGTGGGTGGGCGCTTAGGGCTGTGGGTGGGCGCTTAGTGCTGTAGTTGGGCGCCTAGGGCTGTAGGTGGTCGCTTAGGGCTGTATGTGGGCGCTTGTGGCTGTAGGTGGGCGCTCAGGGCTGTAGGTGTGTGCTCAGGGCTGTAGTTGGGCCGTTAGGGCTGTAGGTGGGCCCTTAGGGCTGTAGGTGGGCGCTTAAAGCTGTAGATGGGCGCTTAGGGCTGGAGGTATGCGCTTAGGGCTGTAGGTGGGCGCGTATGGCAGTGGCTGGTCGCTCAGTGCTGTAGGTGGGCGCTTAGGGCTTTAGATGGGTGCTTAGGGCTGTAGTTGAGCACTGAGGGCTGTAGGTGGGCGCTTAGGGCTGTAGGTGGGCGCTTAGGGCTGTAGGTGGGCGCTTAGGGCTGTAGGTTGTCGCTTAGGGATGTACGTGGGCGCGTAGGGCAGTGGGTGGGCGCTCAGGGCTGCAGGTGGGCGCTTAGGGCTGTAGGTGGGCGCTTCGGGCTGTAGATGGGCGCTTATGGCTGTGGTTGGGCGCCTAGGGCTGTAGGTGGGCGCTTCGGGCTGTAGATGGGCGCTTATGGCTGTGGTTGGGCGCCTAGGGCTGTAGGTGGGCGCTCAGTGCTTTAGGTGGGCGCTTAGGGCTGTAGATGGGTGCTTAGGGCTGTAGTTGGGCGCTTAGGGCTGTAGGTGGGCGCTTAGGGCTGTAGATGTGCGCTTAGGGCAGTAGATGGTCGCTTAGGTCTTTAGTTGGTCGCTTAGGGCTATAGGTGGGCGCTCAGGGCTGTAGGTGGGCATTTAGGGCTGTAGGTGGGCCGTTAGGGATGTAGGTGGGCGCTTAGGGCTGTAGGTAGGCGCTTAGGGCTGTAGGTGGGCGCTTAGGGCTGTAGGTGGGCCCTTATGGCTGTAGATGGGCGCGTAGGGCTGTAGGTGGGCGCGTAGGGCAGTGGGTGGGCGCTTAGGTCTGTTGGTGGGCGCTTAGGGCTGTGGGTGGGCGCTTAGGGCTGTGGGTGGGCGCTTAGTGCTGTAGTTGGGCGCCTAGGGCTGTAGGTGGTCGCTTAGGGCTGTATGTGGGCGCTTGTGGCTGTAGGTGGGCGCTCAGGGCTGTAGGTGTGTGCTCAGGGCTGTAGTTGGGCCGTTAGGGCTGTAGGTGGGCCCTTAGGGCTGTAGGTGGGCGCTTAAAGCTGTAGATGGGCGCTTAGGGCTGGAGGTATGCGCTTAGGGCTGTAGGTGGGCGCGTATGGCAGTGGCTGGTCGCTCAGTGCTGTAGGTGGGCGCTTAGGGCTTTAGATGGGTGCTTAGGGCTGTAGTTGAGCACTGAGGGCTGTAGGTGGGCGCTTAGTGCTGTAGGTGGGCGCTTCGGGCTGTAGATGGGCACTTAGGGCTGTAGGTGGTCGCTTAGTGCTGTAGGTGGGCGCGTAGGGCAGTGGGTGGGCGCTTAGGGCTGTAGGTGGGCGCGTAGGGCTGTAGGTGGGCGCTTATGGCTGTAGGTGGGCGCTTAGGGCTGTAGGTGGGCGCGTAGGGCAGTGGGTGGGCGCTTATGGCTGTAGGTGGGCGCTTACGGCTGTAGGTGGGCGCTTAGGGCTGTAGGTGGGCGCTTAGGGCTGTAGGTGGGCGCGTATGGAAGTGGCTGGTCACTTAGGGCTGTAGATGGGCGTTTAGGGCTGTAGGTGTGCACTCAGTGCTTTAGGTGGGCGCTTAGGGCTGTAGATGGGTGCTTAGGGCTGTAGTTGGGCGCTTAGTGCTGTAGGTGGGCGCTTAGGGCTGTAGGTGGGTGGTTAGGGCTGTAGGTGGGCGCTTAGGGCTGTAGGTGGTCGCTTAGGGCTGTACGTGGGCTCGTAGGGCAGTGGGTGGGCGCTTAGGGCTGTAGGTGGGCTCGTAGGGCAGTGGGTGGGCGCTTCGGGCTGTAGATCGGCGCTTAGGGCTGTGGTTGGGCGCCTAGGGCTGTAGGTGGGCGCTTTGGGCTGTATGTGGGCGCTTATTGCTCTAGGTGTGCGCTGAGGGCTGTAGGTGGGCCGTTAGGGCTGTAGGTGGGCTGTTAGGGCTGTAGGTGGTCGCTTAGGCGTGTAGGTGGGCGCTTAGGGCTGTAGGTGGGCCTTTATGGCTGTAGATGCGCGCTTAGGGCTGTAGATGGGCGCGTAGGGCTGTAGATGGGCACGTAGGGCTGTAGGTGGGCGCTTAGGGCTGTAGGTGTGCGCTCAGTGCTGTAGGTGTGCGCTCAGTGCTGTAGATGGGCGCTCAGTGCTGTAGGTGGGCGCTTAGGGCAGTAGATGGGCGCTTAGGGCTGTAGTTGGGCGCTCAGGGCTGTAGGTGGGCCGTTAGGGCAGTGGGTGGGCGCTTAGGGCTGTAGGTGGTCGCTTAGGGCTGTACGTGGGCTCGTAGGGCAGTGGGTGGGCGCTTAGGGCTGTAGGTGGGCTCGTAGGGCAGTGGGTGGGCGCTTCGGGCTGTAGATGGGCGCTTAGGGCTGTAGTTGGGCGCCTAGGGCTGTAGCTGGGCACTTAGGGCTGTAGGTGTGCGCTTAGGGCTGTAGGTGGGCTGTTAGGGCTGTAGGTGGTCGCTTAGGCGTGTAGGTGGGCGCTTAGGGCTGTAGGTGGGCCTTTATGGCTGTAGATGCGCGCTTAGGGCTGTAGGTGGGCGCGTAGGGCAGTGGGTGGGCGCTTAGGGCTGTAGGTGTGCGTTTATGGATGTAGATGGGCGCTTAGGGCTGTAGGTGGGCGCATAGGGCAGTGGGTGGGCGCTTAGGGCTGTAGGTGGGCGCTTAGGGCTGTAGGTGGCCGCTCATTGCTGCAGGTGGGCGCTCAGTGCTGTAGGTGGGCGCTTAGGGCTGTAGATGGGCGCTTAGGGCTGTAGTTTGGCGCCTAGGGCTGTAGGTGGGCACTTAGGGCTGTATGTGGGTGCTTATGGCTGTAGGTGGGCGCTTAGGGCTGTAGGTGTGCGCTTAGGCCTGTATTTGTGCGCTCAGGGCTGTAGGTGGGCCGTTAGGGCTGTAGGTGGGCGCCTACGGCTGTAGATGGGCGCTTAGGGCTGTAGGTGGGCGGTTAGGGCTGTAGGTGGGCGCCCATGGCAGTGGCTGGTCGCTTAGGGCTGTAGATGGGCGTTTAGGGCTGTAGGTGTGCGCTCAGTGCTTTAGGTGGGCGCTTAGGGCTGTAGATGGGCGTTTAGGGCTGTAGATGGGCGCTTAGGGCTGTAGGTGGGCGCTTAGGGCTGTAGGTGGGCGCTTAGGGCTGTAGGTGGGCGCTTAGGGCTGTAGGTGGGCGCTTAGGGCTGTAGGTGGGCGCTTAGGGCTGTAGGTGGGCGCTTAGGGCTGTAGATGGGCGCTTAGGCCTGTAGGTTGTCGCTTAGGGATGTACGTGGGCGCGTAGGGCAGTGGGTGGGCGCTTATGGCTGTGGTTGGGCGCCTAGGGCTGTAGGTGGGCACTTTGGGCTGTATGTGGGCGCTTATGGCTGTAGGTGTGCGCTTAGGGCTGTGGGTGGGCGCTTAGGGCTGTAGTTGGGCGCCTAGGGCTGTAGGTGGTCGCTTAGGGCTGTATGTGGGCGCTTGTGGCTGTAGGTGGGCGCTCAGGGCTGTAGGTGTGTGCTCAGGGCTGTAGTTGGGCCGTTAGGGCTGTAGGTGGGCGCTTAAAGCTGTAGATGGGCGCTTAGGGCTGGAGGTATGCGCTTAGGGCTGTAGGTGGGCGCGTATGGCAGTGGCTGGTCGCTCAGTGCTGTAGGTGGGCGCTTAGGGCTTTAGATGGGTGCTTAGGGCTGTAGTTGAGCACTGAGGGCTGTAGGTGGGCGCTTAGGGCTGTAGGTGGGCACTTAGGGCTGTAGGTGGTCGCTTAGTGCTGTAGGTGGGCGCGTAGGGCAGTGGGTGGGCGCTTAGGGCTGTGGGTGGGCGCTTAGGGCTTTAGGTGGTCGCTTAGGGCTGTAGGTGGGCGCTTAGGGCTGTAGTTGGGCGCTCAATGCTGTAGTTGGGCGCTTAGGGCTGTAGGTGGGCGCTTAGGGCTGTATTTGGGCGCCCAGGGCTGCAGGCGGGCGCTTAGGGCTGTAGGTGGGCGTTTAGGGCTGTAGGTGGGCGCTTAGGGCTGTAGGTGGGCGCTTATGGCTGTAGATGGGCGCTTAGGGTTGTAGGTGGGCGAGTAGGTCTGTAGGTGGGCGAGTAGGGCAGTGGGTGGGCGCTCAGTGCTGTAGGTGGGCGCTTAGGGCTGTAGATGGGCGCTTAGGGCTGTAGGTGGGCGCGTAGGGCTGTAGGTGGGCGCGTAGGGCAGTGGGTGGGCGCTTATGGCTGTAGGTGGGCGCTTACGGCTGTAGGTGGGCGCTTAGGGCTGTAGGTGGGCGCTTAGGGCTGTAGGTGGGCGCGTATGGAAGTGGCTGGTCACTTAGGGCTGTAGATGGGCGTTTAGGGCTGTAGGTGTGCACTCAGTGCTTTAGGTGGGCGCTTAGGGCTGTAGATGGGTGCTTAGGGCTGTAGTTGGGCGCTTAGTGCTGTAGGTGGGCGCTTAGGGCTGTAGGTGGGTGGTTAGGGCTGTAGGTGGGCGCTTAGGGCTGTAGGTGGTCGCTTAGGGCTGTACGTGGGCTCGTAGGGCAGTGGGTGGGCGCTTCGGGCTGTAGATGGGCGCTTAGGGCTGTGGTTGGGCGCCTAGGGCTGTAGGTGGGCGCTTTGGGCTGTATGTGGGCGCTTATTGCTCTAGGTGTGCGCTGAGGGCTGTAGGTGGGCGCTTCGGGCTGTAGGTGGGCCGTTAGGGCTGTAGGTGGGCTGTTAGGGCTGTAGGTGGTCGCTTAGGCGTGTAGGTGGGCGCTTAGGGCTGTAGGTGGGCCTTTATGGCTGTAGATGCGCGCTTAGGGCTGTAGATGGGCGCGTAGGGCAGTGGGTGGGCGCTTAGGGCTGTAGGTGGGCGTTTATGGATGTAGATGGGCGCTTAGGGCTGTAGGTGGGCGCATAGGGCAGTGGGTGGGCGATTAGGGCTGTAGGTGGGCGCTTAGGGCTGTAGGTGGGCGTTTATGGATGTAGATGGGCGCTTAGGGCTGTAGGTGGGCGTGTGGGCAGTGGGTGGGCGCTTAGGGCTGTAGGTGGGCGCTTAGGGCTGTAGGTGGCCGCTCATTGCTGCAGGTGGGCGCTCAGTGCTGTAGGTGGGCGCTTAGGGCTGTAGATGGGCGCTTAGGGCTGTAGGTGGGCGCTTAGGGCTGTAGTTGGGCGCCTAGG
This sequence comes from Hydrolagus colliei, assembly GCA_035084275.1. Taxonomy (NCBI): domain Eukaryota; kingdom Metazoa; phylum Chordata; class Chondrichthyes; order Chimaeriformes; family Chimaeridae; genus Hydrolagus; species Hydrolagus colliei. The sequence goes on along the minus strand of JAYJKW010000402.1, from coordinate 37,333 downwards.
GCTGTAGGTGGGCACTTAGGGCTGTATGTGGGTGCTTATGGCTGTAGGTGGGCGCTTAGGGCTGTAGGTGTGCGCTTAGGCCTGTAGTTGTGCGCTCAGGGCTGTAGGTGGGCCGTTAGGGCTGTAGGTGGGCGCCTACGGCTGTAGATGGGCGCTTAGGGCAGTAGGTGGGCGCCTATGGCAGTAGCTGGTCGCTTAGGGCTGTAGATGGGCGTTTAGGGCTGTAGGTGTGCGCTCAGTGCTTTAGGTGGGCGCTTAGGGCTGTAGGTGGGCGCTTAGGGCTGTAGGTGGGCGCTTAGGGCTGTAGGTGGGCGCTTAGGGCTGTAGGTGGGCGCTTAGGGCTGTAGGTGGGCGCTTAGGCCTGTAGGTTGTCGCTTAGGGATGTACGTGGGCGCGTAGGGCAGTGGGTGGGCGCTCAGGGCTGCAGGTGGGCGCTTTGGGCTGTATGTGGGCGCTTATGGCTGTAGGTGTGCGCTTAGGGCAGTAGATGGTCGCTTAGGTCTTTAGGTGGTCGCTTAGGGCTATAGGTGGGCGCTCAGGGCTGTAGGTGGGCGTTTAGGGCTGTAGGTGGGCGATTAGGGCTGTAGGTGGGCCGTTAGGGATGTAGGTGGGCGCTTAGGGCTGTAGGTAGGCGCTTAGGGCTGTAGGTGGGCGCTTAGGGCTGTAGGTGGGCCCTTATGGCTGTAGATGGGCGCGTAGGGCTGTAGGTGGGCGCGTAGGGCAGTGGGTGGGCGCTTAGGGCTGTTGGTGGGCGCTTAGGGCTGTAGTTGGGCGCCTAGGGCTGTAGGTGGTCGCTTAGGGCTGTATGTGGGCGCTTGTGGCTGTAGGTGGGCGCTCAGGGCTGTAGGTGGGCCCTTAGGGCTGTAGGTGGGCGCTTAAAGCTGTAGATGGGCGCTTAGGGCTGGAGGTATGCGCTTAGTGCTGTAGGTGGGCGCGTATGGCAGTGGCTGGTCGCTCAGTGCTGTAGGTGGGCGCTTAGGGCTTTAGATGGGTGCTTAGGGCTGTAGTTGAGCACTGAGGGCTGTAGGTGGGGCGCTTAGGGCTGTAGGTGGGCGCTTCGGGCTGTAGATGGGCACTTAGGGCTGTAGGTGGTCGCTTAGTGCTGTAGGTGGGCGCGTAGGGCAGTGCGTGGGCGCTTAGGGCTGTGGGTGGGCGCTTAGGGCTTTAGGTGTTCGCTTCGGGCTGTAGGTGGGCGCTTAGGGCTGTAGTTGGGCGCTCAATGCTATAGTTGGGCGCTTCGGGCTGTAGATGGGCGCTTAGGGGCTGTAGGTGGGCGCTTAGGGCTGTAGGTGGGCGCTTAGGGCTGTAGGTGGGCGCTTAGGGCTGTAGTTGGGCGCCTAGGGCTGTAGGTGGGCGCTTAGTGCTGTATTTGGGCGCCCAGGGCTGCAGGCGGGCGCTTAGGGCTGTAGGTGGGCGTTTAGGGCTGTAGGTGGGCGCTTAGGGCTGTAGGTGGGCGCTTATGGCTGTAGATGGGCGCTTAGGGCTGTAGGTGGGCGCTCAGGGCTGTAGATGGGCGCTTAGGTGGGCGCGTAGGGCTGTAGGTGGGCGATTAGGGCTGTAGGTGGGCAATAAGGGCCGCATTTGGGCGCTCAGGGCTGTAGGTGGGCGCTCAGGGCAGTAGATGGGCGCGTAGGTGGGCGCGTAGGGCTGTAGGTGGGCGATCAGGGCCGTATTTGGGCGCTCAGGGCTGTAGGTGGGCGCTTAGTGTTGCAGGAGGGTGCTCATAGCTGTACGTGGGCGCTGAGGGCTGTAGATCAGCGCTTAGGGCTGCAGGTGGGCGCTTTATAGGTGGGCGCTTTATAGGTGGGCGCTCAGGGCTGTAGTTGGGCGCATAGTGCTGTAGGTGGGCGCTTAGGACTGTAGGTGGGCGCTGTGGGCTTTAGGTAGGCGCTTAGGACTGTAGGTGGGCGCTGTGGGCTTTAGGTGGGCGCTTAGGACTGTAGGTGGGCGCTGTGGGCTTTAGGTGGGCGATTAGGGCTGTACGAGGGCGCTCAGACGTGTAGGTGGGCGCTCAGGTCTGTAGGTGGGTGCTTAGGGCTGTAGGTGGGCGCCTAGGTCTGTAGGTGGGCGCTCAGGTCTGTAGGTGGGTCCTTAGGGCTGTAGGTGGGCGCTCAGGTCTGTAGGTGGGTGCTTAGGGCTGTAGGTGGGCGCTTAGGGCTGTAGGTGGGTGCTTAGGGATGTAGGTGGGTGCTTAGGGCTGTAGGTGGGCGCTGAGGGCTGTAGGTGGGCGCTTAGGGCTGTAGGTGGGCGCTGAGGGCTATAGGTGGGCGCCTAGGGCTGTAGGTGGGCGGTTAGGGCTGTAGGTGGACGCTTAGGGCTGTAGGTGTGCGCTGAGTGCTGCAGATGGGCGCTCAGGTCTGTAGGAGTGCGCGTAGGGCTGTAGGTGGGCGCTCAGTGCTGTCGGTGGGCGCTTAGGGCTGTAGGTGAGGGCTGAGGGCTGTAGCTGGGCGCTCAAGGCAGTAGGTGTGCGCTTAGGGCTGTATGTGGGAGCTCAGGGCTGTAGGTGGGCACTCAGGACTGCAGGTGGGCCTGTAGGGCTGCAGGTGGGCGCATCGGGCTGTAGGTGGGCGCTCAAACCTGTAGGTGGGCGCGCAGGGCTGTAGGAGTGCGCTTAGTGTTGTAGGTGGGCGCCCAGTGCTGTCGGTGGGCGCTGAGGGCTGTAGGTGGACGCTTAGGGCTGTAGGTGGACACTTAGGGCTGTAGTTGGGCGCCTAGGGCTGTAGCTCGGCGCTTAGGGCTGTAGGTGTGCGCTCAGGGCTGTAGGTGGGCGTTTAGGGCTGTAGGTGGGCGTTTAGGGCTGTATGTGTGAGCTGAGGGCTGTAGGTGGGCGCTCAGGGCTGTAGGTGGGCGTTTCGGGCTGTAGGTGGGCGCTCAGGGCTGTAGGTGGGCGCTTATGGCTGTAGGTGGGCGCTAAGGGCTGTAGGTCGGCCGTTAGGGCTGTAGGTGGGCGCTTAGGGCTGTAGGTGGGCGCTTACGGCTGTAGATGGGCGCTTAGGGCTGTAGGTGGGCGCTAAGGGCTGTAGGTGAGCGCGTATGGCAGTGGCTGGTCGCCTAAGGCTGTAGATGGGCGTTTTGGGCTGTAGGTGTGCACTCAGTGCTTTAGGTGGGCGCTTAGGGCTGTAGGTGGGTGCTTAGAGCTGTAGTTGGGCGCTTAGGGCTGTAGGTGGGCGCTTAGGGCTGTAGATGGGCGCTTAGGCCTGTAGGTGGTCGCTTAGGGCTGTACGTGGGCTCGTAGGGCAGTGGGTGCGCGCTTAGGGCTGTAGGTGGGCGCTTTGGGCTGTATGTGGGCGATTATGGCTGTAGGTGGGCGCTTCGGGCTGTAGATGGGCGCTTAGGGCTGTAGGTGGGCGCTTAGGGCTGTAGGTGGGCGCTTAGGGCTGTAGGTGGGCCGTTAGGGCTGTAGGTGGTCGCTTAGGGCTGTAGGTGGGCGTTTAGGGCTGTAGGTGGGCGTTTAGGGCTGTAGGTGGGCGTTTAGGGCTGTAGGTGGGCCGTTAGGGCTGTAGGTGGGCGCTTAGGGCTGTAGGTTGTCGGTTAGGCGTGTAGGTGGGCGCTTAGGGCTGTAGGTGGGCCTTTATGGCTGTAGATGGGCGCTTAGGGCTGTAGATGGGCGCGTAGGGCAGTGGGTGGGCGCTTAGGGCTGTAGGTGGCCGCTCATTGCTGTAGGCGGGCGCTCAGTGCTGTAGGTGGGCGCATAGGGCTGTAGATGGGCGCTTAGGGCTGTAGGTGGGCGCTTAGGGCTGTAGTTGGTCGCCTAGGGATGTAGGTGGGCGCTTATGGCTGTAGGTGGGCGCTTAGGGCTGTAGGTGTGCGCTCAGGGCTGTAGGTGGGCGCTTACGGCTGTAGATGGGCGCTTAGGGCTGTAGGTGGGCGCGTATGGCAGTGGCTGGTCGCTTAGGGCTGTAGATGGGCGTTTTGGGCTGTAGGTATGCGCTCAGTGCTTTAGGTGGGCGCTTAGGGCTGTAGTTGGGCGCTTAGGGCTGTAGGTGGGCGCTTAGGGCTGTAGATGGGTGCTTAGGCCTGTAGGTGGTTGCTTAGGGCTGTACGTGGGCTCGTAGGGCAGTGGGTGGGCGCTTAGGGCTGTAGGTGGGCGCTTAGGGCCGTGGTTGGGCGCCTAGGGCTGTAGGTGGGCGCTTTGGGCTGTATTTGGGCGCTTATGGCTGTAGGTGTGCGCTGAGGGCTGTAGGTGGGCGCTCAAGGCAGTAAGTGGGCGCGTAGGGCAGTAGGTGGGCGCTTAGGGCTGTAGGTGGGCCGTTAGGGCTGTAGGTGGGCGCTTAGGGCTGTAGGTGGGCGCTTAGGGCTGTAGTTGGGCGCGTATGGAAGTGGCTGGTCACTTAGGGCTGTAGATGGGCGTTTAGGGCTGTAGGTGTGCACTCAGTGCTTTAGGTGGGCGCTTAGGGCTGTAGATGGGTGCTTAGGGCTGTAGTTGGGCGCTTAGTACTGTAGGTGGGCGCTTAGGGCTGTAGGTGGGTGGTTAGGGCTGTAGGTGGGCGCTTAGGGCTGTAGGTGGTCGCTTAGGGCTGTACGTGGGCTCGTAGGGCAGTGGGTGGGCGCTTAGGGCTGTAGGTGGGCTCGTAGGGCAGTGGGTGGGCGCTTCGGGCTGTAGATGGGCGCTTAGGGCTGTGGTTGGGCGCCTAGGGCTGTAGGTGGGCGCTTTGGGCTGTATGTGGGCGCTTATTGCTCTAGGTGTGCGCTGAGGGCTGTAGGTGGGCCGTTAGGGCTGTAGGTGGGCTGTTAGGGCTGTAGGTGGTCGCTTAGGCGTGTAGGTGGGCGCTTAGGGCTGTAGGTGGGCCTTTATGGCTGTAGATGCGCGCTTAGGGCTGTAGATGGGCGCGTAGGGCAGTGGGTGGGCGCTTAGGGCTGTAGGTGGGCGCTTATGGCTGTAGATGGGCACGTAGGGCTGTAGGTGGGCGCTTAGGGCTGTAGGTGGGCGCTTATGGCTGTAGATGGGCACGTAGGGCTGTAGGTGGGCGCTTTGGGCTGTAGGTGTGCGCTCAGTGCTGTAGGTGTGCGCTCAGTGCTGTAGATGGGCGCTCAGTGCTGTAGGTGGGCGCTTAGGGCAGTAGATGGGCGCTTAGGGCTGTGGGTGGGCGCTTAGGGCTGTAGTTGGGCGCTCAGGGCTGTAGGTGGGCCGTTAGGGCAGTGGGTGGGCGCTTAGGGCTGTGGGTGGGCGCTTAGGGCTTTAGGTGGTCGCTTAGGGCTGTAGGTGGGTGCTCAGTGCTGTAGTTGGGCGCTCAGTGCTGTAGGTGGGCGCTTTGGGCTGTAGGTGGGCGCTCAGGTCTGTAGGCGGGCGCTCAGTGCTGTAGGTGGGCGCTCAGGTCTGTAGGAGTGCGCTTAGTGCTGTCGGTGGGCGCTTAGGGCTGTAGGTGGGCGCTTAGCGCTGTAGGTGGACGCTTAGTGCTGTAGGTGGGCGCATAGGGCTGTAGATGGGCGCTTAGGGCTGTAGGTGGGCGCTTCGGGCTGTAGTTGGGCGCCTAGAGCTGTACGAGGGCGCTCAGACGTGTAGGTGGGCGATTAGGGCAGTAGGTGGGCGCTTAGGGCTGTAGGTGGACGTTTAAGGCTGTCGGTGTGCGCTCAGGGCTGTAGGTGGGCGCTGAGGGCTGTATGTGGGAGCTCAGGGCTGTAGGTGGGCCTGTAGGGCTGTAGGTGGGCGTTTAGGGCTGTAGGTGGGCCGTTAGGGCTGTAGGTAGGCGCCGAGGGCTGTAGGTGGGCGCTCAGGTCTGTAGGAGTGCGCTTAGTGCTGTCGGTGGGCGCTTAGGGCTGTAGGTGGGCGCTTAGGGCTGTAGGTGGACGCTTAGGGCTGTAGGTGGGCGCATAGGGCTGTAGATGGGCGCTTAGGGCTGTAGGTGGGCGCTGAGGGCTGTAGGTGGGCGCTTAGGGCTGTAGGTGGGCGCTGAGGGCTATAGGTGGGCGCCTAGGGCTGTAGGTGGGCGGTTAGGGCTGTAGGTGGACGCTTAGGGCTGTAGGTGTGCGCTGAGTGCTGCAGATGGGCGCTCAGGTCTGTAGGAATGCGCGTAGGGCTGTAGGTGGGCGCTCAGTGCTGTCGGTGGGCGCTTAGGGCTGTAGGTGAGGGCTGAGGGCTGTAGCTGGGCGCTCAAGGCAGTAGGTGTGCGCTTAGGGCTGTATGTGGGAGCTCAGGGCTGTAGGTGGGCACTCAGGGCTGCAGGTGGGCCTGTAGGGCTGCAGGTGGGCGCATCGGGCTGTAGGTGGGCGCTCAAACCTGTAGGTGGGCGCGCAGGGCTGTAGGAGTGCGCTTAGTGCTGTAGGTGGGCGATCAGGTCTGTAGGAGTGCGCTTAGTGTTGTAGGTGGGCGCCCAGTGCTGTCGGTGGGCGCTGAGGGCTGTAGGTGGACACTTAGGGCTGTAGGTGGGCGCATAGGGCTGTAGGTCGGCGCTTAGGGCTGTAGGTGGGCGCTCAGTGCTTTAGGTGGGCGCTTTGGGCTGTAGTTGGGCGCCTAGGGCTGTAGCTCGGCGCTTAGGGCTGTAGGTGTGCGCTCAGGGCTGTAGGTGGGCGTTTAGGGCTGTAGGTGGGCGTTTAGGGCTGTATGTGTGAGCTGAGGGCTGTAGGTGGGCGCTCAGGGCTGTAGGTGGGCGTTTAGGGCTGTAGGTGGGCGTTTAGGGCTGTAGGTGGGCTTTTATGGCTGTAGATGGGCGCTTAGGGCTGTAGGTGGGCGCGTAGGGCAGTGGGTGGGCGCTTAGGGTTGTAGGTGGGCGCTTAGGGCTGTAGGTGGCCGCTCATTGCTGTAGGTGGGCGCTCCGTGCTGTAGGTGGGCGCCTAGCGATGTAGGTGGGCGCTTAGGGCTGTATGTGGGCGCTTATGGCTGTAGGTGGGCGCTAAGGGCTGTAGGTCGGCCGTTAGGGCTGTAGGTGGGCGCTTAGGGCTGTAGGTGGGCGCTTACGGCTGTAGATGGGCGCTTAGGGCTGTAGGTGGGCGCTTAGGGCTGTAGGTGGGCGCGTATGGCAGTGGCTGGTCGCTTAGGGCTGTAGATGGGCGTTTTGGGCTGTAGGTATGCGCTTAGTGCTTTAGGTGGGCGCTTAGGGCTGTAGGTGGGCGCTTAGAGCTGTAGTTGGGCGCTTAGGGCTGTAGGTGGGCGCTTAGGGCTGTAGATGGGCGCTTAGGCCTGTAGGTGGTCGCTTAGGGCTGTACGTGGGCTCGTAGGGCAGTGGGTGGGCGCTTAGGGCTGTAGGTGGGCGCTTAGGGCTGTACTTGGGCGCTTCGGGCTGTAGATGGGCGCTTAGGGCTGTGTTTGGGCGCCTAGGGCTGTAGGTGGGCGCTTTGGGCTGTATGTGGGCGATTATGGCTGTAGGTGGGCGCTTCGGGCTGTAGATGGGCGCTTAGGGCTGTAGGTGGGCGCATAGGGCTGTAGGTGGGCGCTTAGGGCTGTAGATGGGCCGTTAGGGCTGTAGGTGGTCGCTTAGGGCTGTAGGTGGGCGTTTAGGGCTGTAGGTGGGCGTTTAGGGCTGTAGGTGGGCGTTTAGGGCTGTAGGTGGGCCGTTAGGGCTGTAGGTGGGCGCTTAGGGCTGTAGGTTGTCGGTTAGGCGTGTAGGTGGGCGCTTAGGGCTGTAGGTGGGCCTTTATGGCTGTAGATGGGCGCTTAGGGCTGTAGATGGGCGCGTAGGGCAGTGGGTGGGCGCTTAGGGCTGTAGGTGGCCGCTCATTGCTGTAGGCGGGCGCTCAGTGCTGTAGGTGGGCGCATAGGGCTGTAGATGGGCGCTTAGGGCTGTAGGTGGGCGCTTAGGGCTGTAGTTGGTCGCCTAGGGATGTAGGTGGGCGCTTAGGGCTGTATGTGGGCGCTTATGGCTGTAGGTGGGCGCGTAGGGCAGTGGGTGGGCGCTTAGGGCTGTAGGTGGGCGCTTAGGGCTGTAGATGGGCGCTTAGGGCTGTGGGTGGGCGCTTAGGGCTGTAGTTGGGCGCTCAGGGCTGTAGGTGGGCCGTTAGGGCAGTGGGTGGGCGCTTAGGGCTGAAGGTGGGCGCGTAGGGCAGTGGGTGGGCGCTTAGGGCTGTGGGTGGGCGCTTAGGGCTTTAGGTGGGCGCTTAGGGCTGTAGTTGGGCGCTCAATGCTGTAGTTGGGCGCTTCGGGCTGTAGATGGGCGCTTAGGGCTGTAGGTGGGCGCTTAGTGCTGTAGGTGGGCGCTTACGGCTGTAGGTGGGCGCTTAGGGCTGTAGGTGGGCGCTTAGGGCTGTAGGTGGGCGCGTATGGAAGTGGCTGGTCACTTAGGGCTGTAGATGGGCGTTTAGGGCTGTAGGTGTGCACTCAGTGCTTTAGGTGGGCGCTTAGGGCTGTAGATGGGTGCTTAGGGCTGTAGTTGGGCGCTTAGTGCTGTAGGTGGGCGCTTAGGGCTGTAGGTGGGTGGTTAGGGCTGTAGGTGGGCGCTTAGGGCTGTAGGTGGTCGCTTAGGGCTGTAGGTGGGCTCGTAGGGCAGTGGGTGGGCGCTTCGGGCTGTAGATGGGCGCTTAGGGCTGTAGTTGGGCGCCTAGGGCTGTAGCTGGGCACGTAGGGCTGTAGGTGTGCGCTTTGGGCTGTAGGTGGGCTGTTAGGGCTGTAGGTGGTCGCTTAGGCGTGTAGGTGGGCGCTTAGGGCTGTAGGTGGGCCTTTATGGCTGTAGATGCGCGCTTAGGGCTGTAGGTGGGCGCGTAGGGCAGTGGGTGGGCGCTTAGGGCTGTAGGTGGGCGTTTATGGATGTAGATGGGCGCTTAGGGCTGTAGGTGGGCGCATAGGGCAGTGGGTGGGCGCTTAGGGCTGTAGGTGGGCGCTTAGGGCTGTAGGTGGCCGCTCATTGCTGCAGGTGGGCGCTCAGTGCTGTAGGTGGGCGCTTAGGGCTGTAGATGAGCGCTTAGGGCTGTAGTTGGGCGCCTAGGGCTGTAGGTGGGCACTTAGGGCTGTATGTGGGTGCTTATGGCTGTAGGTGGGCGCTTAGGGCTGTAGGTGTGCGCTTAGGCCTGTAGTTGTGCGCTCAGGGCTGTAGGTGGGCCGTTAGGGCTGTAGGTGGGCGCCTACGGCTGTAGATGGGCGCTTAGGGCTGTAGGTGGGCGCTTAGGGCTGTAGGTGGGCGCCTATGGCAGTGGCTGGTCGCTTAGGGCTGTAGATGGGCGTTTAGGGCTGTAGGTGTGCGCTCAGTGCTTTAGGTGGGCGCTTAGGGCTGTAGATGGGTGCTTAGGGCTGTAGTTGGGCGCTTAGGGCTGTAGGTGGGCGCTTAGGGCTGTAGGTGGGCGCTTAGGGCTGTAGGTGGGCGCTTAGGGCTGTAGATGGGCGCTTAGGCCTGTAGGTTGTCGCTTAGGGATGCACGTGGGCGCGTAGGGCAGTGGGTGGGCGCTTATGGCTGTGGTTGGGCGCCTAGGGCTGTAGGTGGGCACTTTGGGCTGTATGTGGGCGCTTATGGCTGTAGGTGTGCGCTTAGGGCTGTGGGTGGGCGCTTAGGGCTGTAGTTGGGCGCATAGGGCTGTAGGTGGGCACTTTGGGCTGTAGGTGGTCGCTTAGGGCTGTATGTGGGCGCTCAGGGCTGTAGGTGTGTGCTCAGGGCTGTAGTTGGGCCGTTAGGGCTGTAGGTGGGCGCTTAAAGCTGTAGATGGGCGCTTAGGGCTGGAGGTATGCGATTAGGGCTGTAGGTGGGCGCGTATGGCAGTGGCTGGTCGCTCAGTGCTGTAGGTGGGCGCTTAGGGCGTTAGATGGGTGCTTAGGGCTGTAGTTGAGCACTGAGGGCTGTAGGTGGGCGCTTAGGGCTGTAGGTGGGCACTTAGGGCTGTAGGTGGTCGCTTAGTGCTGTAGGTGGGCGCGTAGGGCAGTGGGTGGGCGCTTAGGGCTGTGGGTGGGCGCTTAGGGCTTTAGGTGGTCGCTTAGGGCTGTAGGTGGGCGCTTAGGGCTGTAGTTGGGCGCTCAATGCTGTAGTTGGGCGCTTAGGGCTGTAGGTGGGCGCTTAGGGCTGTATTTGGGCGCCCAGGGCTGCAGGCGGGCGCTTAGGGCTGTAGGTGGGCGTTTAGGGCTGTAGGTGGGCGCTTAGGGCTGTAGGTGGGCGCTTATGGCTGTAGATGGGCGCTTAGGGTTGTAGGTGGGCGAGTAGGTCTGTAGGTGGGCGAGTAGGGCAGTGGGTGGGCGCTCAGTGCTGTAGGTGCGCGCTTAGGGCTGTAGATGGGTGCTTAGGGCTGTAGGTGGGCGCTTAGGGCTGTAGGTGGGCGCATAGGGCAGTGGGTGGGCGCTTAGGGCTGTAGGTGGGCGCTTAGGGCTGTAGGTGGCCGCTCATTGCTGTAGGTGGGCGCTCAGTGCTGTAGGTGGGCGCTTAGGGCTGTAGATGGGCGCTTAGGGCTGTAGGTGGGCGCTTAGGGCTGTAGTTGGGCGCCTAGGGCTGTAGGTGGGCACTTAGGGCTGTATGTGGGTGCTTATGGCTGTAGGTGGGCGCTTAGGGCTGTAGGTGTGCGCTTAGGCCTGTAGTTGTGCGCTCAGGGCTGTAGGTGGGCCGTTAGGGCTGTAGGTGTGCGCTTAGGCCTGTAGTTGTGCGCTCAGGGCTGTAGGTGGGCGCTTAGGGCTGTAGGTGGGCGCTTAGGGTTGTAGGTGGGCGCCTATGGCAGTGGCTGGTCGCTTAGGGCTGTAGATGGGCGTTTAGGGCTGTAGGTGTGCGCTCAGTGCTTTAGGTGGGCGCTTAGGGCTGTAGATGGGTGCTTAGGGCTGTAGTTGGGCGCTTAGGGCTGTAGGTGGGCGCTTAGGGCTGTAGGTGGGCGCTTAGGGCTGTAGGTGGGCGCTTAGGGCTGTAGGTGGGCGCTTAGGGCTGTAGGTTGTCGCTTAGGGATGTACGTGGGCGCGTAGGGCAGTGGGTGGGCGCTCAGGGCTGCAGGTGGGCGCTTAGGGCTGTAGGTGGGCGCTTCGGGCTGTAGATGGGCGCTTATGGCTGTGGTTGGGCGCCTAGGGCTGTAGGTGGGCGCTTTGGGCTGTATGTGGGCGCTTATGGCTGTAGGTGTGCGCTTAGAGCAGTAGATGGTCGCTTAGGTCTTTAGTTGGTCGCTTAGGGCTATAGGTGGGCGCTCAGGGCTGTAGGTGGGCGTTTAGGGCTGTAGGTGGGCGATTAGGGCTGTAGGTGGGCCGTTAGGGATGTAGGTGGGCGCTTAGGGCTGTAGGTAGGCGCTTAGGGCTGTAGGTGGGCGCTTAGGGCTGTAGGTGGGCCCTTATGGCTGTAGATGGGCGCGTAGGGCTGTAGGTGGGCGCGTAGGGCAGTGGGTGGGCGCTTAGGTCTGTTGGTGGGCGCTTAGGGCTGTGGGTGGGCGCTTAGGGCTGTGGGTGGGCGCTTAGGGCTGTAGTTGGGCGCCTAGGGCTGTAGGTGGTCGCTTAGTGCTGTATGTGGGCGCTTGTGGCTGTAGGTGGGCGCTCAGGGCTGTAGGTGTGTGCTCAGGGCTGTAGTTGGGCCGTTAGGGCTGTAGGTGGGCCCTTAGGGCTGTAGGTGGGCGCTTAAAGCTGTAGATGGGCGCTTAGGGCTGGAGGTATGCGCTTAGGGCTGTAGGTGGGCGCGTATGGCAGTGGCTGGTAGCTCAGTGCTGTAGGTGGGCGCTTAGGGCTTTAGATGGGTGCTTAGGGCTGTAGTTGAGCACTGAGGGCTGTAGGTGGGCGCTTAGTGCTGTAGGTGGGCGCTTCGGGCTGTAGATGGGCACTTAGGGCTGTAGGTGGTCGCTTAGTGCTGTAGGTGGGCGCGTAGGGCAGTGGGTGGGCGCTTAGGGCTGTGGGTGGGCGCTTAGGGCTTTAGGTGGGCGCTTAGGGCTGTAGTTGGGCGCTCAATGCTGTAGTTGGGCGCTTCGGGCTGTAGATGGGCGCTTAGGGCTGTAGGTGGGCGCTTAGTGCTGTAGGTGGGCGCTTACGGCTGTAGGTGGGCGCTTAGGGCTGTAGGTGGGCGCTTAGGGCTGTAGGTGGGCGCGTATGGAAGTGGCTGGTCACTTAGGGCTGTAGATGGGCGTTTAGGGCTGTAGGTGTGCACTCAGTGCTTTAGGTGGGCGCTTAGGGCTGTAGATGGGTGCTTAGGGCTGTAGTTGGGCGCTTAGTGCTGTAGGTGGGCGCTTAGGGCTGTAGGTGGGTGGTTAGGGCTGTAGGTGGGCGCTTAGGGCTGTAGGTGGTCGCTTAGGGCTGTAGGTGGGCTCGTAGGGCAGTGGGTGGGCGCTTCGGGCTGTAGATGGGCGCTTAGGGCTGTAGTTGGGCGCCTAGGGCTGTAGCTGGGCACGTAGGGCTGTAGGTGTGCGCTTTGGGCTGTAGGTGGGCTGTTAGGGCTGTAGGTGGTCGCTTAGGCGTGTAGGTGGGCGCTTAGGGCTGTAGGTGGGCCTTTATGGCTGTAGATGCGCGCTTAGGGCTGTAGGTGGGCGCGTAGGGCAGTGGGTGGGCGCTTAGGGCTGTAGGTGGGCGTTTATGGATGTAGATGGGCGCTTAGGGCTGTAGGTGGGCGCATAGGGCAGTGGGTGGGCGCTTAGGGCTGTAGGTGGGCGCTTAGGGCTGTAGGTGGCCGCTCATTGCTGCAGGTGGGCGCTCAGTGCTGTAGGTGGGCGCTTAGGGCTGTAGATGAGCGCTTAGGGCTGTAGTTGGGCGCCTAGGGCTGTAGGTGGGCACTTAGGGCTGTATGTGGGTGCTTATGGCTGTAGGTGGGCGCTTAGGGCTGTAGGTGTGCGCTTAGGCCTGTAGTTGTGCGCTCAGGGCTGTAGGTGGGCCGTTAGGGCTGTAGGTGGGCGCCTACGGCTGTAGATGGGCGCTTAGGGCTGTAGGTGGGCGCTTAGGGCTGTAGGTGGGCGCCTATGGCAGTGGCTGGTCGCTTAGGGCTGTAGATGGGCGTTTAGGGCTGTAGGTGTGCGCTCAGTGCTTTAGGTGGGCGCTTAGGGCTGTAGATGGGTGCTTAGGGCTGTAGTTGGGCGCTTAGGGCTGTAGGTGGGCGCTTAGGGCTGTAGGTGGGCGCTTAGGGCTGTAGGTGGGCGCTTAGGGCTGTAGATGGGCGCTTAGGCCTGTAGGTTGTCGCTTAGGGATGCACGTGGGCGCGTAGGGCAGTGGGTGGGCGCTTATGGCTGTGGTTGGGCGCCTAGGGCTGTAGGTGGGCACTTTGGGCTGTATGTGGGCGCTTATGGCTGTAGGTGTGCGCTTAGGGCTGTGGGTGGGCGCTTAGGGCTGTAGTTGGGCGCATAGGGCTGTAGGTGGGCACTTTGGGCTTTAGGTGGTCGCTTAGGGCTGTATGTGGGCGCTCAGGGCTGTAGGTGTGTGCTCAGGGCTGTAGTTGGGCCGTTAGGGCTGTAGGTGGGCGCTTAAAGCTGTAGATGGGCGCTTAGGGCTGGAGGTATGCGATTAGGGCTGTAGGTGGGCGCGTATGGCAGTGGCTGGTCGCTCAGTGCTGTAGGTGGGCGCTTAGGGCTTTAGATGGGTGCTTAGGGCTGTAGTTGAGCACTGAGGGCTGTAGGTGGGCGCTTAGGGCTGTAGGTGGGCACTTAGGGCTGTAGGTGGTCGCTTAGTGCTGTAGGTGGGCGCGTAGGGCAGTGGGTGGGCGCTTAGGGCTGTGGGTGGGCGCTTAGGGCTTTAGGTGGTCGCTTAGGGCTGTAGGTGGGCGCTTAGGGCTGTAGTTGGGCGCTCAATGCTGTAGTTGGGCGCTTAGGGCTGTAGGTGGGCGCTTAGGGCTGTATTTGGGCGCCCAGGGCTGCAGGCGGGCGCTTAGGGCTGTAGGTGGGCGTTTAGGGCTGTAGGTGGGCGCTTAGGGCTGTAGGTGGGCGCTTATGGCTGTAGATGGGCGCTTAGGGTTGTAGGTGGGCGAGTAGGTCTGTAGGTGGGCGAGTAGGGCAGTGGGTGGGCGCTCAGTGCTGTAGGTGGGCGCTTAGGGCTGTAGATGGGTGCTTAGGGCTGTAGGTGGGCGCGTAGGGCTGTAGGTGGGCGCGTAGGGCAGTGGGTGGGCGCTTATGGCTGTAGGTGGGCGCTTACGGCTGTAGGTGGGCGCTTAGGGCTGTAGGTGGGCGCTTAGGGCTGTAGGTGGGCGCGTATGGAAGTGGCTGGTCACTTAGGGCTGTAGATGGGCGTTTAGGGCTGTTGGTGTGCACTCAGTGCTTTAGGTGGGCGCTTAGGGCTGTAGATGGGTGCTTAGGGCTGTAGTTGGGCGCTTAGTGCTGTAGGTGGGCGCTTAGGGCTGTAGGTGGGTGGTTAGGGCTGTAGGTGGGCGCTTAGGGCTGTAGGTGGTCGCTTAGGGTTGTACGTGGGCTCGTAGGGCAGTGGGTGGGCGCTTCGGGCTGTAGATGGGCGCTTAGGGCTGTGGTTGGGCGCCTAGGGCTGTAGGTGGGCGCTTTGGGCTGTATGTGGGCGCTTATTGCTCTAGGTGTGCGCTGAGGGCTGTAGGTGGGCGCTTCGGGCTGTAGGTGGGCCGTTAGGGCTGTAGGTGGGCTGTTAGGGCTGTAGGTGGTCGCTTAGGCGTGTAGGTGGGCGCTTAGGGCTGTAGGTGGGCCTTTATGGCTGTAGATGCGCGCTTAGGGCTGTAGATGGGCGCGTAGGGCAGTGGGTGGGCGCTTAGGGCTGTAGGTGGGCGTTTATGGATGTAGATGGGCGCTTAGGGCTGTAGGTGGGCGCTTAGGGCTGTAGGTGGCCGCTCATTGCTGCAGGTGGGCGCTCAGTGCTGTAGGTGGGCGCTTAGGGCTGTAGATGGGCGCTTAGGGCTGTAGGTGGGCGCTTAGGGCTGTAGTTGGGCGCCTAGGGCTGTAGGTGGGCACTTAGGGCTGTATGTGGGTGCTTATGGCTGTAGGTGGGCGCTTAGGGCTGTAGTTGTGCGCTTAGGCCTGTAGATGTGCGCTCAGGGCTGTAGGTGGGCCGTTAGGGCTGTAGGTGGGCGCCTACGGCTGTAGATGGGCGCTTAGGGCTGTAGGTGGGCGCCTATGGCAGTGGCTGGTCGCTTAGGGCTGTAGATGGGCGTTTAGGGCTGTAGGTGTGCGCTCAGTGCTTTAGGTGGGCGCTTAGGGCTGTAGGTGGGCGCTTAGGGCTGTAGGTGGGCGCTTAGGGCTGTAGGTGGGCGCTTAGGGCTGTAGGTAGGCGCTTAGGGCTGTAGGTGGGCGCTTAGGCCTGTAGGTTGTAGCTTAGGGATGTACGTGGGCGCGTAGGGCAGTGGGTGGGCGCTCAGGGCTGCAGGTGGCCGCTTTGGGCTGTATGTGGGCGCTTATGGCTGTAGGTGTGCGCTTAGGGCAGTAGATGGTCGCTTAGGTCTTTAGGTGGTCGCTTAGGGCTATAGGTGGGCGCTCAGGGCTGTAGGTGGGCGTTTAGGGCTGTAGGTGGGCGATTAGGGCTGTAGGTGGGCCGTTAGGGATGTAGGTGGGCGCTTAGGGCTGTAGGTGTGCGCTTAGAGCAGTAGATGGTCGCTTAGGTCTTTAGTTGGTCGCTTAGGGCTATAGGTGGGCGCTCAGGGCTGTAGGTGGGCGTTTAGGGCTGTAGGTGGGCGATTAGGGCTGTAGGTGGGCCGTTAGGGATGTAGGTGGGCGCTTAGGGCTGTAGGTAGGCGCTTAGGGCTGTAGGTGGGCGCTTAGGGCTGTAGGTGGGCCCTTATGGCTGTAGATGGGCGCGTAGGGCTGTAGGTGGGCGCGTAGGGCAGTGGGTGGGCGCTTAGGTCTGTTGGTGGGCGCTTAGGGCTGTGGGTGGGCGCTTAGGGCTGTGGGTGGGCGCTTAGGGCTGTAGTTGGGCGCCTAGGGCTGTAGGTGGTCGCTTAGTGCTGTATGTGGGCGCTTGTGGCTGTAGGTGGGCGCTCAGGGCTGTAGGTGTGTGCTCAGGGCTGTAGTTGGGCCGTTAGGGCTGTAGGTGGGCCCTTAGGGCTGTAGGTGGGCGCTTAAAGCTGTAGATGGGCGCTTAGGGCTGGAGGTATGCGCTTAGGGCTGTAGGTGGGCGCGTATGGCAGTGGCTGGTAGCTCAGTGCTGTAGGTGGGCGCTTAGGGCTGTAGATGGGCACTTAGGGCTGTAGGTGGTCGCTTAGTGCTGTAGGTGGGCGCGTAGGGCAGTGGGTGGGCGCTTAGGGCTGTGGGTGGGCGCTTAGGGCTTTAGGTGGGCGCTTAGGGCTGTAGTTGGGCGCTCAATGCTGTAGTTGGGCGCTTCGGGCTGTAGATGGGCGCTTAGGGCTGTAGGTGGGCGCTTAGTGCTGTAGGTGGGCGCTTACGGCTGTAGGTGGGCGCTTAGGGCTGTAGGTGGGCGCTTAGGGCTGTAGGTGGGCGCGTATGGAAGTGGCTGGTCACTTAGGGCTGTAGATGGGCGTTTAGGGCTGTAGGTGTGCACTCAGTGCTTTAGGTGGGCGCTTAGGGCTGTAGATGGGTGCTTAGGGCTGTAGTTGGGCGCTTAGTGCTGTAGGTGGGCGCTTAGGGCTGTAGGTGGGTGGTTAGGGCTGTAGGTGGGCGCTTAGGGCTGTAGGTGGTCGCTTAGGGCTGTAGGTGGGCTCGTAGGGCAGTGGGTGGGCGCTTCGGGCTGTAGATGGGCGCTTAGGGCTGTAGTTGGGCGCCTAGGGCTGTAGCTGGGCACGTAGGGCTGTAGGTGTGCGCTTTGGGCTGTAGGTGGGCTGTTAGGGCTGTAGGTGGTCGCTTAGGCGTGTAGGTGGGCGCTTAGGGCTGTAGGTGGGCCTTTATGGCTGTAGATGCGCGCTTAGGGCTGTAGGTGGGCGCGTAGGGCAGTGGGTGGGCGCTTAGGGCTGTAGGTGGGCGTTTATGGATGTAGATGGGCGCTTAGGGCTGTAGGTGGGCGCATAGGGCAGTGGGTGGGCGCTTAGGGCTGTAGGTGGGCGCTTAGGGCTGTAGGTGGCCGCTCATTGCTGCAGGTGGGCGCTCAGTGCTGTAGGTGGGCGCTTAGGGCTGTAGATGAGCGCTTAGGGCTGTAGTTGGGCGCCTAGGGCTGTAGGTGGGCACTTAGGGCTGTATGTGGGTGCTTATGGCTGTAGGTGGGCGCTTAGGGCTGTAGGTGTGCGCTTAGGCCTGTAGTTGTGCGCTCAGGGCTGTAGGTGGGCCGTTAGGGCTGTAGGTGGGCGCCTACGGCTGTAGATGGGCGCTTAGGGCTGTAGGTGGGCGCTTA
Source organism: Hydrolagus colliei (assembly GCA_035084275.1). Taxonomy (NCBI): domain Eukaryota; kingdom Metazoa; phylum Chordata; class Chondrichthyes; order Chimaeriformes; family Chimaeridae; genus Hydrolagus; species Hydrolagus colliei. The sequence continues at coordinate 20,319 of JAYJKW010000402.1, read as the reverse complement.
GGGCTGTAGGTGGGCGCCTATGGCAGTGGCTGGTCGCTTAGGGCTGTAGATGGGCGTTTAGGGCTGTAGGTGTGCGCTCAGTGCTTTAGGTGGGCGCTTAGGGCTGTAGATGGGTGCTTAGGGCTGTAGTTGGGCGCTTAGGGCTGTAGGTGGGCGCTTAGGGCTGTAGGTGGGCGCTTAGGGCTGTAGGTGGGCGCTTAGGGCTGTAGATGGGCGCTTAGGCCTGTAGGTTGTCGCTTAGGGATGCACGTGGGCGCGTAGGGCAGTGGGTGGGCGCTTATGGCTGTGTTTGGGCGCCTAGGGCTGTAGGTGGGCACTTTGGGCTGTATGTGGGCGCTTATGGCTGTAGGTGTGCGCTTAGGGCTGTGGGTGGGCGCTTAGGGCTGTAGTTGGGCGCATAGGGCTGTAGGTGGGCACTTTGGGCTTTAGGTGGTCGCTTAGGGCTGTATGTGGGCGCTCAGGGCTGTAGGTGTGTGCTCAGGGCTGTAGTTGGGCCGTTAGGGCTGTAGGTGGGCGCTTAAAGCTGTAGATGGGCGCTTAGGGCTGGAGGTATGCGATTAGGGCTGTAGGTGGGCGCGTATGGCAGTGGCTGGTCGCTCAGTGCTGTAGGTGGGCGCTTAGGGCTTTAGATGGGTGCTTAGGGCTGTAGTTGAGCACTGAGGGCTGTAGGTGGGCGCTTAGGGCTGTAGGTGGGCACTTAGGGCTGTAGGTGGTCGCTTAGTGCTGTAGGTGGGCGCGTAGGGCAGTGGGTGGGCGCTTAGGGCTGTGGGTGGGCGCTTAGGGCTTTAGGTGGTCGCTTAGGGCTGTAGGTGGGCGCTTAGGGCTGTAGTTGGGCGCTCAATGCTGTAGTTGGGCGCTTAGGGCTGTAGGTGGGCGCTTAGGGCTGTATTTGGGCGCCCAGGGCTGCAGGCGGGCGCTTAGGGCTGTAGGTGGGCGTTTAGGGCTGTAGGTGGGCGCTTAGGGCTGTAGGTGGGCGCTTATGGCTGTAGATGGGCGCTTAGGGTTGTAGGTGGGCGAGTAGGTCTGTAGGTGGGCGAGTAGGGCAGTGGGTGGGCGCTCAGTGCTGTAGGTGGGCGCTTAGGGCTGTAGATGGGTGCTTAGGGCTGTAGGTGGGCGCGTAGGGCTGTAGGTGGGCGCGTAGGGCAGTGGGTGGGCGCTTATGGCTGTAGGTGGGCGCTTACGGCTGTAGGTGGGCGCTTAGGGCTGTAGGTGGGCGCTTAGGGCTGTAGGTGGGCGCGTATGGAAGTGGCTGGTCACTTAGGGCTGTAGATGGGCGTTTAGGGCTGTTGGTGTGCACTCAGTGCTTTAGGTGGGCGCTTAGGGCTGTAGATGGGTGCTTAGGGCTGTAGTTGGGCGCTTAGTGCTGTAGGTGGGCGCTTAGGGCTGTAGGTGGGTGGTTAGGGCTGTAGGTGGGCGCTTAGGGCTGTAGGTGGTCGCTTAGGGTTGTACGTGGGCTCGTAGGGCAGTGGGTGGGCGCTTCGGGCTGTAGATGGGCGCTTAGGGCTGTGGTTGGGCGCCTAGGGCTGTAGGTGGGCGCTTTGGGCTGTATGTGGGCGCTTATTGCTCTAGGTGTGCGCTGAGGGCTGTAGGTGGGCGCTTCGGGCTGTAGGTGGGCCGTTAGGGCTGTAGGTGGGCTGTTAGGGCTGTAGGTGGTCGCTTAGGCGTGTAGGTGGGCGCTTAGGGCTGTAGGTGGGCCTTTATGTCTGTAGATGCGCGCTTAGGGCTGTAGATGGGCGCGTAGGGCAGTGGGTGGGCGCTTAGGGCTGTAGGTGGGCGTTTATGGATGTAGATGGGCGCTTAGGGCTGTAGGTGGGCGCTTAGGGCTGTAGGTGGCCGCTCATTGCTGCAGGTGGGCGCTCAGTGCTGTAGGTGGGCGCTTAGGGCTGTAGATGGGCGCTTAGGGCTGTAGGTGGGCGCTTAGGGCTGTAGTTGGGCGCCTAGGGCTGTAGGTGGGCACTTAGGGCTGTATGTGGGTGCTTATGGCTGTAGGTGGGCGCTTAGGGCTGTAGTTGTGCGCTTAGGCCTGTAGATGTGCGCTCAGGGCTGTAGGTGGGCCGTTAGGGCTGTAGGTGGGCGCCTACGGCTGTAGATGGGCGCTTAGGGCTGTAGGTGGGCGCCTATGGCAGTGGCTGGTCGCTTAGGGCTGTAGATGGGCGTTTAGGGCTGTAGGTGTGCGCTCAGTGCTTTAGGTGGGCGCTTAGGGCTGTAGGTGGGCGCTTAGGGCTGTAGGAGGGCGCTTAGGGCTGTAGGTGGGCGCTTAGGGCTGTAGGTAGGCGCTTAGGGCTGTAGGTGGGCGCTTAGGCCTGTAGGTTGTCGCTTAGGGATGTACGTGGGCGCGTAGGGCAGTGGGTGGGCGCTCAGGGCTGCAGGTGGCCGCTTTGGGCTGTATGTGGGCGCTTATGGCTGTAGGTGTGCGCTTAGGGCAGTAGATGGTCGCTTAGGTCTTTAGGTGGTCGCTTAGGGCTATAGGTGGGCGCTCAGGGCTGTAGGTGGGCGTTTAGGGCTGTAGGTGGGCGATTAGGGCTGTAGGTGGGCCGTTAGGGATGTAGGTGGGCGCTTAGGGCTGTAGGTAGGCGCTTAGGGCTGTAGGTGGGCGCTTAGGGCTGTAGGTGGGCCCTTATGGCTGTAGATGGGCGCGTAGGGCTGTAGGTGGGCGCGTAGGGCAGTGGGTGGGCGCTTAGGGCTGTTGGTGGGCGCTTAGGGCTGTAGTTGGGCGCCTAGGGCTGTAGGTGGTCGCTTAGGGCTGTATGTGGGCGCTTGTGGCTGTAGGTGGGCGCTCAGGGCTGTAGGTGGGCCCTTAGGGCTGTAGGTGGGCGCTTAAAGCTGTAGATGGGCGCTTAGGGCTGGAGGTATGCGCTTAGGGCTGTAGGTGGTCGCGTATGGCAGTGGCTGATCGCTCAGTTCTGTAGGTGGGCGCTTAGGGCTTTAGATGGGTGCTTAGGGCTGTAGTTGAGCACTGAGGGCTGTAGGTGGGCGCTTAGGGCTGTAGGTGGGCGCTTCGGGCTGTAGATGGGTACTTAGGGCTGTAGGTGGTCGCTTAGTGCTGTAGGTGGGTTCGTAGGGCAGTGCGTGGGCGCTTAGGGCTGTGGGTGGGCGCTTAGGGCTTTAGGTGGTCGCTTAGGGCTGTAGGTGGGCGCTTAGGGCTGTAGGTGGTCGCTTAGTGCTGTAGGTGGGCGCGTAGGGCAGTGCGTGGGCGCTTAGGGCTGTGGGTGGGCGCTTAGGGCTTTAGGTGGTCGCTTTGGGCTGTAGGTGGGCGCTTAGGGCTGTAGGTGTGCGCTCAGGGATGCAGATGTGAGTTCATGGCCTCTAGGTGGGCGCTGAGGGCTGTAGGTGGGCGCTTAGTGTTGTAGGTGGGCGCTTAGGGCTGCAGGTGGGCGCGTAGGGCAGTGGGTGGGCGCTTAGTGCTGTAGGTGGGCGCTTATGGCTGTAGATGGGCGCGTAGGGCTGTAGGTGGGCGCGTAGGGCAGTGGGTGGGCGCTTAGGGCTGTTGGTGGGCGCTTAGGGCTGTAGGTGGGCGCTCAGTGCTGTAGGTGGTCGCTCAGTGCTGTAGGTGGGCGCTCAGTGCTGTAGGTGGGCGCTTAGGGCTGTAGATGGGCGCTTAGGGCTGTGGTTGGGCGCTTCGGGCTGTAGTTGGGCGCCTAGGGCTGTAGGTGGTCGCTTAGGGCTGTATGTGGGCCCTCAGGGCTGTAGGTGGGCCGTTAGGGCTGTAGATGTGCGCTTCGGGCTGTAAGTGGGCGCTTAGGGCTGTAGGTGGGCGCTTAAAGCTGTAGATGGGCGCTTAGGGCTGTAGGTATGCGCTTAGGGCTTTAGGTAGGCGCTTAGGACTGTAGGTGGGCGCTGTGGGCTTTAGGTGGGCGCTTAGGACTGTAGGTGGGCGCTGTGGGCTTTAGGTGGGCGATTAGGGCTGTGGGTGGGCGCTTAGGGCTGTAGTTGAGCGCTTAGGGCTGTAGGTGGGCGCTTAGGGTTGTAGGTGGGCGCTTCGGGCTGTAGATGGGCGCTTAGGGCTGTAGGTGGTCGCTTAGTGCTGTAGGTGGGCGCATAGGGCAGTGGGTGGGCGCTTAGGGCTGTGGGTGGGCGCTTAGGGCTGTAGGTGGGTGCTTAGGGCTGTAGGTGGGCGCTGAGGGCTATAGGTGGGCGCCTAGGGCTGTAGGTGGGCGGTTAGGGCTGTAGGTGGACGCTTAGGGCTGTAGGTGTGCGCTGAGTGCTGCAGATGGGCGCTCAGGTCTGTAGGAGTGCGCGTAGGGCTGTAGGTGGGCGCTCAGTGCTGTCGGTGGGCGCTTAGGGCTGTAGGTGAGGGCTGAGGGCTGTAGCTGGGCGCTCAAGGCAGTAGGTGTGCGCTTAGGGCTGTATGTGGGAGCTCAGGGCTGTAGGTGGGCACTCAGGACTGCAGGTGGGCCTGTAGGGCTGCAGGTGGGCGCATCGGGCTGTAGGTGGGCGCTCAAACCTGTAGGTGGGCGCGCAGGGCTGTAGGAGTGCGCTTAGTGTTGTAGGTGGGCGCCCAGTGCTGTCGGTGGGCGCTGAGGGCTGTAGGTGGACGCTTAGGGCTGTAGGTGGACACTTAGGGCTGTAGTTGGGCGCCTAGGGCTGTAGCTCGGCGCTTAGGGCTGTAGGTGTGCGCTCAGGGCTGTAGGTGGGCGTTTAGGGCTGTAGGTGGGCGTTTAGGGCTGTATGTGTGAGCTGAGGGCTGTAGGTGGGCGCTCAGGGCTGTAGGTGGGCGTTTAGGGCTGTAGGTGGGCGTTTAGGGCTGTAGGTGGGCCTTTATGGCTGTAGATGGTCGCTTAGTGCTGTAGGTGGGCGCGTAGGGCAGTGGGTGGGCGCTTAGGGCTGTAGGTGGGCGCATAGGGCAGTGGGTGGGCGCTTAGGGCTGTAGGTGGGCGTTTAGGGCTGTAGGTGGCCGCTCATTGCTGTAGGTGGGCGCTCAGTGCTGTAGGTGGGCGCTTAGGGCTGTAGATGGGCGCTTAGGGCTGTAGGTGGGCGCTTAGGGCTGTAGTTGGGCGCCTAGGGCTGTAGGTGGGCACTTAGGGCTGTATGTGGGTGCTTATGGCTGTAGGTGGGCGCTTAGGGCTGTAGGTGTGCGCTTAGGCCTGTAGTTGTGCGCTCAGGGCTGTAGGTGGGCCGTTAGGGCTGTAGGTGTGCGCTTAGGCCTGTAGTTGTGCGCTCAGGGCTGTAGGTGGGCGCTTAGGGCTGTAGGTGGGCGCTTAGGGTTGTAGGTGGGCGCCTATGGCAGTGGCTGGTCGCTTAGGGCTGTAGATGGGCGTTTAGGGCTGTAGGTGTGCGCTCAGTGCTTTAGGTGGGCGCTTAGGGCTGTAGATGGGTGCTTAGGGCTGTAGTTGGGCGCTTAGGGCTGTAGGTGGGCGCTTAGGGCTGTAGGTGGGCGCTTAGGGCTGTAGGTGGGCGCTTAGGGCTGTAGGTGGGCGCTTAGGGCTGTAGGTTGTCGCTTAGGGATGTACGTGGGCGCGTAGGGCAGTGGGTGGGCGCTCAGGGCTGCAGGTGGGCGCTTAGGGCTGTAGGTGGGCGCTTCGGGCTGTAGATGGGCGCTTATGGCTGTGGTTGGGCGCCTAGGGCTGTAGGTGGGCGCTTTGGGCTGTATGTGGGCGCTTATGGCTGTAGGTGTGCGCTTAGGGCAGTAGATGGTCGCTTAGGTCTTTAGTTGGTCGCTTAGGGCTATAGGTGGGCGCTCAGGGCTGTAGGTGGGCGTTAAGGGCTGTAGGTGGGCGATTAGGGCTGTAGGTGGGCCGTTAGGGATGTAGGTGGGCGTTTAGGGCTGTAGGTAGGCGCCTAGGGCTGTAGGTGGGCGCTTAGGGCTGTAGGTGGGCCCTTATGGCTGTAGATGGGCGCGTAGGGCTGTAGGTGGGCGCGTAGGGCAGTGGGTGGGCGCTTAGGCCTGTTGGTGGGCGCTTAGGGCTGTGGGTGGGCGCTTAGGGCTGTGGGTGGGCGCTTAGGGCTGTAGTTGGGCGCCTAGGGCTGTAGGTGGTCGCTTAGTGCTGTATGTGGGCGCTTGTGGCTGTAGGTGGGCGCTCAGGGCTGTAGGTGTGTGCTCAGGGCTGTAGTTGGGCCGTTAGGGCTGTAGGTGGGCCCTTAGGGCTGTAGGTGGGCGCTTAAAGCTGTAGATGGGCGCTTAGGGCTGGAGGTATGCGCTTAGGGCTGTAGGTGGGCGCGAATGGCAGTGGCTGGTAGCTCAGTGCTGTAGGTGGGCGCTTAGGGCTTTAGATGGGTGCTTAGGGCTGTAGTTGAGCACTGAGGGCTGTAGGTGGGCGCTTAGTGCTGTAGGTGGGCGCTTCGGGCTGTAGATGGGCACTTAGGGCTGTAGGTGGTCGCTTAGTGCTGTAGGTGGGCGCGTAGGGCAGTGGGTGGGCGCTTAGGGCTGTGGGTGGGCGCTTAGGGCTTTAGGTGGGCGCTTAGGGCTGTAGTTGGGCGCTCAATGCTGTAGTTGGGCGCTTCGGGCTGTAGATGGGCGCTTAGGGCTGTAGGTGGGCGCTTAGTGCTGTAGGTGGGCGCTTACGGCTGTAGGTGGGCGCTTAGGGCTGTAGGTGGGCGCTTAGGGCTGTAGGTGGGCGCGTATGGAAGTGGCTGGTCACTTAGGGCTGTAGATGGGCGTTTAGGGCTGTAGGTGTGCACTCAGTGCTTTAGGTGGGCGCTTAGGGCTGTAGATGGGTGCTTAGGGCTGTAGTTGGGCGCTTAGTGCTGTAGGTGGGCGCTTAGGGATGTAGGTGGGTGGTTAGGGCTGTAGGTGGGCGCTTAGGGCTGTAGGTGGTCGCTTAGGGCTGTAGGTGGGCTCGTAGGGCAGTGGGTGGGCGCTTCGGGCTGTAGATGGGCGCTTAGGGCTGTAGTTGGGCGCCTAGGGCTGTAGCTGGGCACTTAGGGCTGTAGGTGTGCGCTTTGGGCTGTAGGTGGGCTGTTAGGGCTGTAGGTGGTCGCTTAGGCGTGTAGGTGGGCGCTTAGGGCTGTAGGTGGGCCTTTATGGCTGTAGATGCGCGCTTAGGGCTGTAGTTGGGCGCCTAGGGCTGTAGGTGGGCACTTAGGGCTGTATGTGGGTGCTTATGGCTGTAGGTGGGCGCTTAGGGCTGTAGGTGTGCGCTTAGGCCTGTAGTTGTGCGCTCAGGGCTGTAGGTGGGCCGTTAGGGCTGTAGGTGGGCGCCTACGGCTGTAGATGGGCGCTTAGGGCTGTAGGTGGGCGCTTAGGGCTGTAGGTGGGCGCCTATGCAGTGGCCGGTCGCTTAGGGCTGTAGATGGGCGTTTAGGGCTGTAGGTGTGCGCTCAGTGCTTTAGTTGGGCGCTTAGGGCTGTAGATGGGTGCTTAGGGCTGTAGTTGGGCGCTTAGGGCTGTAGGTGGGCGCTTAGGGCTGTAGGTGGGCGCTTAGGGCTGTAGGTGGGCGCTTAGGGCTGTAGATGGGCGCTTAGGCCTGTAGGTTGTCGCTTAGGGATGCACGTGGGCGCGTAGGGCAGTGGGTGGGCGCTTATGGCTGTGGTTGGGCGCCTAGGGCTGTAGGTGGGCACTTTGGGCTGTATGTGGGCGCTTATGGCTGTAGGTGTGCGCTTAGGGCTGTGGGTGGGCGCTTAGGGCTGTAGTTGGGCGCATAGGGCTGTAGGTGGGCACTTTGGGCTGTAGGTGGTCGCTTAGGGCTGTATGTGGGCGCTCAGGGCTGTAGGTGTGTGCTCAGGGCTGTAGTTGGGCCGTTAGGGCTGTAGGTGGGCGCTTAAAGCTGTAGATGGGCGCTTAGGGCTGGAGGTATGCGATTAGGGCTGTAGGTGGGCGCGTATGGCAGTGGCTGGTCGCTCAGTGCTGTAGGTGGGCGCTTAGGGCTTTAGATGGGTGCTTAGGGCTGTAGTTGAGCACTGAGGGCTGTAGGTGGGCGCTTAGGGCTGTAGGTGGGCACTTAGGGCTGTAGGTGGTCGCTTAGTGCTGTAGGTGGGCGCGTAGGGCAGTGGGTGGGCGCTTAGGGCTGTGGGTGGGCGCTTAGGGCTTTAGGTGGTCGCTTAGGGCTGTAGGTGGGCGCTTAGGGCTGTAGTTGGGCGCTCAATGCTGTAGTTGGGCGCTTAGGGTTGTAGGTGGGCGCTTAGGGCTGTATTTGGGCGCCCAGGGCTGCAGGCGGGCGCTTAGGGCTGTAGGTGGGCGTTTAGGGCTGTAGGTGGGCGCTTAGGGCTGTAGGTGGGCGCTTATGGCTGTAGATGGGCGCTTAGGGTTGTAGGTGGGCGAGTAGGTCTGTAGGTGGGCGAGTAGGGCAGTGGGTGGGCGCTCAGTGCTGTAGTTGGGCGCTTAGGGCTGTAGATGGGTGCTTAGGGCTGTAGGTGGGCGCGTAGGGCTGTAGGTGGGCGCGTAGGCAGTGGGTGGGCGCTTATGGCTGTAGGTGGGCGCTTACGGCTGTAGGTGGGCGCTTAGGGCTGTAGGTGGGCGCTTAGGCTGTAGGTGGGCGCGTATGGAAGTGGCTGGTCACTTAGGGCTGTAGATGGGCGTTTAGGGCTGTAGGTGTGCACTCAGTGCTTTAGGTGGGCGCTTAGGGCTGTAGATGGGTGCTTAGGGCTGTAGTTGGGCGCTTAGTGCTGTAGGTGGGCGCTTAGGGCTGTAGGTGGGTGGTTAGGGCTGTAGGTGGGCGCTTAGGGCTGTAGGTGGTCGCTTAGGGTTGTACGTGGCTCGTAGGGCAGTGGGTGGGCGCTTCGGGCTGTAGATGGGCGCTTAGGGCTGTGGTTGGGCGCCTAGGGCTGTAGGTGGGCGCTTTGGGCTGTATGTGGGCGCTTATTGCTCTAGGTGTGCGCTGAGGGCTGTAGGTGGGCGCTTCGGGCTGTAGGTGGGCCGTTAGGGCTGTAGGTGGGCTGTTAGGGCTGTAGGTGGTCGCTTAGGCGTGTAGGTGGGCGCTTAGGGCTGTAGGTGGGCCTTTATGGCTGTAGATGCGCGCTTAGGGCTGTAGATGGGCGCGTAGGGCAGTGGGTGGGCGCTTAGGGCTGTAGGTGGGCGTTTATGGATGTAGATGGGCGCTTAGGGCTGTAGGTGGGCGCTTAGGGCTGTAGGTGGCCGCTCATTGCTGCAGGTGGGCGCTCAGTGCTGTAGGTGGGCGCTTAGGGAAGGGCTGTAGATGGGCGCTTAGGGCTGTAGGTGGGCGCTTAGGGCTGTAGTTGGGCGCCTAGGGCTGTAGGTGGGCACTTAGGGCTGTATGTGGGTGCTTATGGCTGTAGGTGGGCGCTTAGGGCTGTAGGTGTGCGCTTAGGCCTGTAGATGTGCGCTCAGGGCTGTAGGTGGGCCGTTAGGGCTGTAGGTGGGCGCCTACGGCTGTAGATGGGCGCTTAGGGCTGTAGGTAGGCGCCTATGGCAGTGGCTGGTCGCTTAGGGCTGTAGATGGGCGTTTAGGGCTGTAGGTGTGCGCTCAGTGCTTTAGGTGGGCGCTTAGGGCTGTAGGTGGGCGCTTAGGGCTGTAGGTGGGCGCTTAGGCTGTAGGTGGGCGCTTAGGGCTGTAGGTGGGCGCTTAGGGCTGTAGGTGGGCGCTTAGGCCTGTAGTTGTCGCTTAGGGATGTACGTGGGCGCGTAGGGCAAGTGGGTGGGCGCTCAGGGCTGCAGGTGCCCGCTTTGGGCTGTATGTGGGCGCTTATGGCTGTAGGTGTGCGCTTAGGGCAGTAGATGGTCGTTTAGGTCTTTAGGTGGTCGCTTAGGCTATAGGTGGGCGCTCAGGGCTGTAGGTGGGCGTTTAGGGCTGTAGGTGGGCGATTAGGAGGGCTGTAGGTGGGCCGTTAGGGATGTAGGTGGGCGCTTAGGGCTGTAGGTAGGCGCTTAGGGCTGTAGGTGGGCGCTTAGGGCTGTAGGTGGGCCCTTATGGCTGTAGATGGGCGCGTAGGGCTGTAGGTGGGCGCGTAGGGCAGTGGGTGGGCGCTTAGGGCTGTTGGTGGGCGCTTAGGGCTGTAGTTGGGCGCCTAGGGCTGTAGGTGGTCGCTTAGGGCTGTATGTGGGCGCTTGTGGCTGTAGGTGGGCGCTCAGGGCTGTAGGTGGGCCCTTAGGGCTGTAGGTGGGCGCTTAAAGCTGTAGATGGGCGCTTAGGGCTGGAGGTATGCGCTTAGGGCTGTAGGTGGGCGCGTATGGCAGTGGCTGATCGCTCAGTGCTGTAGGTGGGCGCTTAGGGCTTTAGATGGGTGCTTAGGGCTGTAGTTGAGCACTGAGGGCTTGTAGGTGGGCGCTTAGGGCTGTAGGTGGGCGCTTCGGGCTGTAGATGGGTACTTAGGGCTGTAGGTGGTCGCTTAGTGCTGTAGGTGGGTGCGTAGGGCAGTGCGTGGGCGCTTAGGGCTGTGGGTGGGCGCTTAGGGCTTTAGGTGGTCGCTAAGGGCTGTAGGTGGGCGCTTAGGGCTGTAGGTGTGCGCTCAGGGATGCAGATGTGAGTTCATGGCCTCTAGGTGGGCGCTGAGGGCTGTAGGTGGGCGCTTAGTGTTGTAGGTGGGCGCTTAGGGCTGCAGGTGGGCGCGGTAGGGCAGTGGGTGGGCGCTTAGTGCTGTAGGTGGGCGCTTATGGCTGTAGATGGGCGCGTAGGGCTGTAGGTGGGCGCGTAGGGCAGTGGGTGGGCGCTTCGGGCTGTAGATGGGCACTTAGGGCTGTAGGTGGTCGCTTAGTGCTGTAGGTGGGCGCGTAGGGCAGTGCGTGGGCGCTTAGGGCTGTGGGTGGGCGCTTAGGGCTTTAGGTGGTCGCTTAGGGCTGTAGGTGGGCGCTTAGGGCTGTAGGTGTGCGCTCAGGGATGCAGATGTGAGTTCATGGCCTCTAGGTGGGCGCTGAGGGCTGTAGGTGGGCGCTTAGTGTTGTAGGTGGGCGCTTAGGGCTGCAGGTGGGCGCGTAGGGCAGTGGGTGGGCGCTTAGTGCTGTAGGTGGGCGCTTATGGCTGTAGATGGGCGCGTAGGGCTGTAGGTGGGCGCGTAGGGCAGTGGGTGGGCGCTTAGGGCTGTTGGTGGGCGCCTTAGGGCTGTAGGTGGGCGCTCAGTGCTGTAGGTGGTCGCTCAGTGCTGTAGGTGGGCGCTCAGTGCTGTAGGTGGGCGCTTAGGGCTGTAGATGGGCGCTTAGGGCTGTAGGTGGTCGCTTAGGGCTGTATGTGGGCCCTCAGGGCTGTAGGTGGGCCGTTAGGGCTGTAGATGTGCGCTTCGGGCTGTAAGTGGGCGCTTAGGGCTGTAGGTGGGCGCTTAAAGCTGTAGATGGGCGCTTAGGGCTGTAGGTATGCGCTTAGGGCTTTAGGTAGGCGCTTAGGACTGTAGGTGGGCGCTGTGGGCTTTAGGTGGGCGCTTAGGACTGTAGGTGGGCGCTGTGGGCTTTAGGTGGGCGATTAGGGCTGTGGGTGGGCGCTTAGGGCTGTAGTTGAGCGCTTAGGGCTGTAGGTGGGCGCTTAGGGTTGTAGGTGGGCGCTTCGGGCTGTAGATGGGCGCTTAGGGCTGTAGGTGGTCGCTTAGTGCTGTAGGTGGGCGCATAGGGCAGTGGGTGGGGCTAGGCTTAGGGCTGTGGGTGGGCGCTTAGGGCTGTAGGTGGGTGCTTAGGGCTGTAGGTGGGCGCTGAGGGCTATAGGTGGGCGCCTAGGGCTGTAGGTGGGCGGTTAGGGCTGTAGGTGGACGCTTAGGGCTGTAGGTGTGCGCTGAGTGCTGCAGATGGGCGCTCAGGTCTGTAGGAGTGCGCGTAGGGCTGTAGGTGGGCGCTCAGTGCTGTCGGTGGGCGCTTAGGGCTGTAGGTGAGGGCTGAGGGCTGTAGCTGGGCGCTCAAGGCAGTAGGTGTGCGCTTAGGGCTGTATGTGGGAGCTCAGGGCTGTAGGTGGGCACTCAGGACTGCAGGTGGGCCTGTAGGGCTGCAGGTGGGGCGCATCGGGCTGTAGGTGGGCGCTCAAACCTGTAGGTGGGCGCGCAGGGCTGTAGGAGTGCGCTTAGTGTTGTAGGTGGGCGCCAGTGCTGTCGGTGGGCGCTGAGGGCTGTAGGTGGACGCTTAGGGCTGTAGGTGGACACTTAGGGCTGTAGTTGGGCGCCTAGGGCTGTAGCTCGGCGCTTAGGGCTGTAGGTGTGCGCTCAGGGCTGTAGGTGGGCGTTGAGGGCTGTAGGTGGGCGTTTAGGGCTGTATGTGTGAGCTGAGGGCTGTAGGTGGGCGCTCAGGGCTGTAGGTGGGCGTTTAGGGCTGTAGGTGGGCGTTTAGGGCTGTAGGTGGGCCTTTATGGCTGTAGATGGGCGCTTAGGGCTGTAGGTGGGCGCGTAGGGCAGTGGGTGGGCGCTTAGGGTTGTAGGTGGGCGCTTAGGGCTGTAGTTGGCCGCTCATTGCTGTAGGTGGGCGCTCAGTGCTGTAGGTGGGCGCCTAGGGATGTAAGTGGGCGCTTAGGGCTGTATGTGGGCGCTTATGGCTGTAGGTGGGCGCTAAGGGCTGTAGGTCGGCCGTTAGGGCTATAGGTGGGCGCTTAGGGCTGTAGGTGGGCGCTTACGGCTGTAGATGGGCGCTTAGGGCTGTAGGTGGGCGCTAAGGGCAGTAGGTGGGAGCGTATGGCAGTGGCTGGTCGCTTAGGGGCTGTAGATGGGCGTTTTGGGATGTAGGTATGCGCTTAGTGCTTTAGGGTGGGCGCTTAGGGCTGTAGGTGGGTGCTTAGAGCTGTAGTTGGGCGCTTAGGGCTGTAGGTGGGCGCTTAGGGCTGTAGATGGGCGCTTAGGCCTGTAGGTGGTCGCTTAGGGCTGTACGTGGGCTCGTAGGGCAGTGGGTGGGCGCTTAGGGCTGTAGGTGGGCGCTTAGGGCTGTACTTGGGCGCTTCGGGCGGTAGATGGGCGCTTAGGGCTGTGTTTGGGCGCCTAGGGCTGTAGGTGGGCGCTTTGGGCTGTATGTGGGCGATTATGGCTGTAGGTGGGCGCTTCGGGCTGTAGATGGGCGCTTAGGGCTGTAGGTGGGCGCTTAGGGCTGTAGGTGGGCGCTTAGGGCTGTAGGTGGGCCGTTTGGGCTGTAGGTGGTCGCTTAGGGCTGTAGGTGGGCGTTTAGGGCTGTAGGTGGGCGTTTAGGGCTGTAGGTGGGCGTTTAGGGCTGTAGGTGGGCCGTTAGGGCTGTAGGTGGGCGCTTAGGGCTGTAGGTTGTCGGTTAGGCGTGTAGGTGGGCGCTTAGGGCTGTAGGTGGGCCTTTATGGCTGTAGATGGGCGCTTAGGGCTGTAGATGGGCGCGTAGGGCAGTGGGTGGGCGCTTAGGGCTGTAGGTGGCCGCTCATTGCTGTAGGCGGGCGCTCAGTGCTGTAGGTGGGCGCATAGGGCTGTAGATGGGCGCTTAGGGCTGTAGGTGGGCGCTTAGGGCTGTAGTTGGTCGCCTAGGGATGTAGGTGGGCGCTTATGGCTGTAGGTGGGCGCTTAGGGCTGTAGGTGTGCGCTCAGGGCTGTAGGTGGGCGCTTACGGCTGTAGATGGGCGCTTAGGGCTGTAGGTGGGCGCGTATGGCAGTGGCTGGTCGCTTAGGGCTGTAGATGGGCGTTTTGGGCTGTAGGTATGCGCTCAGTGCTTTAGGTGGGCGCTTAGGGCTGTAGTTGGGCGCTTAGGGCTGTAGGTGGGCGCTTAGGGCTGTAGATGGGTGCTTAGGCCTGTAGGTGGTCGCTTAGGGCTGTACGTGGGCTCGTAGGGCAGTGGGTGGGCGCTTAGGGCTGTAGGTGGGCGCTTAGGGGCCGTGGTTGGGCGCCTAGGGCTGTAGGTGGGCGCTTTGGGCTGTATTTGGGCGCTTATGGCTGTAGGTGTGCGCTCAGGGTAGTAGATGGGCGCGTAGGTGGGCGCGTAGGGCTGTAGGTGGGCGATCAGGGGCCGTATTTGGGCGCTCAGGGCTGTAGGTGGCGCTTAGTGTTGCAGGAGGGTGCTCATAGCTGTACGTGGGCGCTGAGGGCTGTAGATCAGCGCTTAGGGCTGCAAGTGGGCGCTTTATAGGTGGGCGCTTTATAGGTGGGCGCTCAGGGCTGTAGTTGGGCGCATAGTGCTGTAGGTGGGCGCTTAGGACTGTAGGGTGGGCGCTGTGGGCTTTAGTTAGGCGCTTAGGACTGTAGGTGGGCGCTGTGGGCTTTAGGTGGGCGCTTAGGACTGTAGGTGGGCGCTGTGGGCTTTAGGTGGGCGATTAGGGCTGTACGAGGGCGCTCAGACGTGTAGGTGGGCGCTCAGGTCTGTAGCTGGGTGCTTAGGGCTGTAGGTGGGCGCCTAGGTCTGTAGGTGGGCGCTCAGGTCTGTAGGTGGGTGCTTAGGGCTGTAGGTGGGCGCTCAGGTCTGTAGGTGGGTGCTTAGGGCTGTAGGTGGGCGCTTAGGGCTGTAGGTGGGTGCTTAGGGCTGTAGGTGGGCGCTGAGGGCTGTAGGTGGGCGCTTAGGGCTGTAGGTGGGCGCTGAGGGCTATAGGTGGGCGCCTAGGGCTGTAGGTGGGCGGTTAGGGCTGTAGGTGGACGCTTAGGGCTGTAGGTGTGCGCTGAGTGCTGCAGATGGGGCGCTCAGGTCTGTAGGAGTGTGCGCGTAGGGCTGTAGGTGGGCGCTCAGTGCTGTCGGTGGGCGCTTAGGGCTGTAGGTGAGGGCTGAGGGCTGTAGCTGGACGCTCAAGGCAGTAGGTGTGCGCTTAGGGCTGTATGTGGGAGCTCAGGGCTGTAGGTGGGCACTCAGGGCTGCAGGTGGGCCTGTAGGGCTGCAGGTGGGCGCATCGGGCTGTAGGTGGGCTCTCAAACCTGTAGGTGGGCGCGCAGGGCTGTAGGAGTGCGCTTAGTGTTGTAGGTGGCGCCCAGTGCTGTCGGTGGGCGCTGAGGGCTGTAGGTGGACGCTTAGGGCTGTAGGTGGACACTTAGGGCTGTAGTTGGGCGCCTAGGGCTGTAGCTCGGCGCTTAGGGCTGTAGGTGTGCGCTCAGGGCTGTAGGTGGGCGTTTAGGGCTGTAGGGGGGCGTTTAGGGCTGTATGTGTGAGCTGAGGGCTGTAGGTGGGCGCTCAGGGCTGTAGGTGGGCGTTTAGGGCTGTAGGTGGGCCTTTATGGCTGTAGATGGGCGCTTAGGGCTGTAGGTGGGCGCGTAGGGCAGTGGGTGGGCGCTTAGGGTTGTAGGTGGGCGCTTAGGGCTGTAGGTGGCCGCTCATTGCTGTAGGTGGGCGCTCAGTGCTGTAGGTGGGCGCCTAGGGATGTAGGTGGGCGCTTAGGGCTGTATGTGGGCGCTTATGGCTGTAGGTGGGCGCTAAGGGCTGTAGGTCGGCCGTTAGGGCTGTAGGTGGGCGCTTAGGGCTGTAGGTGGGCGCTTACGGCTGTAGATGGGCGCTTAGGGCTGTAGGTGGGCGCTTAGGGGCTGTAGGTGGGCGCGTTATGGCAGTGGCTGGTCGCTTAGGGCTGTAGATGGGCGTTTTGGGCTGTAGGTATCCGCTTAGTGCTTTAGGTGGGCGCTTATGGCTGTAGGTGGGTGCTTAGAGCTGTAGTTGGGCGCTTAGGGCTGTAGGTGGGCGCTTAGGGCTGTAGATGGGCGCTTAGGCCTGCAGGTGGTCGCTTAGGGCTGTACGTGGGCTCGTAGGGGCAGTGGGTGGGCGCTTAGGGCTGTAGGTGGGCGCTTAGGACTGTACTTGGGCGCTTCGGGCTGTAGATGGGCGCTTAGGGCTGTGTTTGGGCGCCTAGGGCTGTAGGTGGGCGCTTTGGGCTGTATGTGGGCGATTATGGCTGTAGGTGGGCCGCTTCGGGCTGTAGATGGGCGCTTAGGGCTGTAGGTGGGCGCTTAGGGCTGTAGGTGGGCGCTTAGGGCTGTAGGTGGGCCGTTAGGGCTGTAGGTGGTCGCTTAGGGCTGTAGGTGGGCGTTTAGGGCTGTAGGTGGGCGTTTAGGGCTGTAGGTGGGCGTTTAGGGCTGTAGGTGGGCCGTTAGGGCTGTAGGTGGGCGCTTAGGGCTGTAGGTTGTCGGTTAGGCGTGTAGGTGGGCGCTTAGGGCTGTAGGTGGGCCTTTATGGCTGTAGATGGGCGCTTAGGGCTGTAGATGGGCGCGTAGGGCAGTGGGTGGGCGCTTAGGGCTGTAGGTGGCCGCTCATTGCTGTAGGCGGGCGCTCAGTGCTGTAGGTGGGCGCATAGGGCTGTAGAATGGGCGCTTAGGGCTGTAGGTGGGCGCTTAGGGCTGTAGTTGGTCGCCTAGGGATGTAGGTGGGCGCTTAGGGCTGTAGGTGGGCGCTTATGGCTGTAGGTGGGCGCTTAGGGCTGTAGGTGTGCGCTCAGCGCTGTAGGTGGGCGCTTTACGGCTGTAGATGGGCGCTTAGGGCTGTAGGTGGGCGCGTATGGCAGTGGCTGGACGCTTAGGGCTGTAGATGGGCGTTTTGGGCTGTAGGTATGCGCTCAGTGCTTTAGGTGGGCGCTTAGGGCTGTAGTTGGGCGCTTAGGGCTGTAGGTGGGCGCTTAGGGCTGTAGATGGGTGCTTAGGCCTGTAGGTGGTCGCTTAGGGCTGTACGTGGGCTCGTAGGGCAGTGGGTGGGCGCTTAGGGCTGTAGGTGGGCGCTTAGGGCCGTGGTTGGGCGCCTAGAGCTGTAGGTGGGCGCTTTGGGCTGTATTTGGGCGCTTATGGCTGTAGGTGTGCGCTGAGGGCTGTAGGTGGGGCGCTCAAGGGCAGTAAGTGGGCGCGTAGGGCAGTAGGTGGGCGCTTAGGGCTGTAGGTGTGCGCTCAGGGCTGTAGGTGGGCCGTTAGGGCTGTAGGTGGGCCGCTTAGGGCTGTAGGTGGGCGCTTAGGGCTGTAGGTGGGCGCGTATGGAAGTGGCTGGTCACTTAGGCTGTAGATGGGCGTTTAGGGCTGTAGGTGTGCACTCAGTGCTTTAGGTGGGCGCTCAGGGCTGTAGATGGGTGCTTAGGGCTGTAGTTGGGCGCTTAGTGCTGTAGGTGGGCGCTTAGGGCTGTAGGTGGGTGGTTAGGGCTGTAGGTGGGCGCTTAGGGCTGTAGGTGGTCGCTTAGGGCTGTACGTGGGCTCGTAGGGCAGTGGGTGGGCGCTTAGGGCTGTAGGTGGGCTCGTAGGGCAGTGGGTGGGCGCTTCGGGCTGTAGATGGGCGCTTAGGGCTGTGTTTGGGCGCCTAGGGCTGTAGGTGGGCGCTTTGGGCTGTATGTGGGCGCTTATTGCTCTAGGTGTGCGCTGAGGGCTGTAGGTGGGCCGTTAGGGCTGTAGGTGGGCTGTTAGGGCTGTAGGTGGTCGCTTAGGCGTGTAGGTGGGCGCTTAGGGCTGTAGGTGGGCCTTTATGGCTGTAGATGCGCGCTTAGGCTGTAGATGGGCGCGTAGGGCAGTGGGTGGGCGCTTAGGGCTGTAGGTGGGCGCTTATGGCTGTAGATGGGCACGTAGGGCTGTAGGTGGGCGCTTAGGGCTGTAGGTGGGCGCTTATGACTGTAGATGGGCACGTAGGGCTGTAGGTGGGCGCTTAGGGGCTGTAGGTGTGCGCTCAGTGCTGTAGATGTTGCGCTCAGTGCTGTAGATGGGCGCTCAGTGCTGTAGGTGGGCGCTTAGGGCAGTAGATGGGCGCTTAGGGCTGTGGGTGGGCGCTTAGGGCTGTAGTTGGGCGCTCAGGGCTGTAGGTGGGCCGTTAGGGCAGTGGGGTGGGCGCTTAGGGCTGTGGGTGGGCGCTCAGGGCTTTAGGTGGTCGCTTAGGGCTGTAGGTGGGTGCTCAGTGCTGTAGTTGGGCGCTCAGTGCTGTAGGTGGGCGATTCGGGCTGTAGTTGGGCGCCTAGGGCTGTAGGTGGGCGCTTTGGGCTGTAGGTGGGCGCTCAGGTCTGTAGGCGGGCGCTCAGTGCTGTAGGTGGGCGCTCAGGTCTGTAGGAGTGCGCTTAGTGCTGTCGGTGGGCGGTTAGGGCTGTAGGTGGGCGCTTAGCGCTGTAGGTGGACGCTTAGGGCTGTAGGTGGGCGCATAGGGGCTGTAGATGGGCGCTTAGGGCTGTAGGTGGGCGCTTCGGGCTGTAGTTGGGCGCCTAGGGCTGTACGAGGGCGCTCAGACGTGTAGGTGGGCGATTAGGGCAGTAGGTGGCGCTTAGGGCTGTAGGTGGACGTTTAAGGCTGTCGGTGTGCGCTCAGGGCTGTAGGTGGGCGCTGAGGGCTGTATGTGGGAGCTCAGGGCTGTAGGTGGGCCTGTAGGGCTGTAGGTGGGCGTTTAGGGCTGTAGGTGGGCCGTTAGGGCTGTAGTAGGCGCCGAGGGCTGTAGGTGGGCCGTTAGGGCTGTAGGTAGGCGCCGAGGGCTGTAGGTGGGCGCTCAGGTCTGTAGGAGTGCGCTTAGTGCTGTCGGTGGGCGCTTAGGGCTGTAGGTGGGCGCTTAGGGCTGTAGGTGGACGCTTAGGGCTGTAGGTGGGCGCATAGGGCTGTAGATGGGCGCTTAGGGCTGTAGGTGGGCGCTGAGGGCTGTAGGTGGGCGCTTAGGGCTGTAGGTGGGCGCTGAGGGCTATAGGTGGGCGCCTAGGGCTGTAGGTGGGCGGTTAGGGCTGTAGGTGGACGCTTAGGGCTGTAGGTGTGCGCTGAGTGCTGCAGGTGGGCGCTCAGGTCTGTAGGAGTGCGCGTAGGGCTGTAGGTGGGCGCTCAGTGCTGTCGGTGGGGCGCTTAGGGCTGTAGGTGAGGGCTGAGGGCTGTAGCTGGGCGCTCAAGGCAGTAGGTGTGCGCTTAGGGCTGTATGTGGGAGCTCAGGGCTGTAGGTGGGCACTCAAGGCTGCAGGTGGGCCTGTAGGGCTGCAGGTGGGCGCATCGGGCTGTAGGTGGGCGCTCAACCTGTAGGTGGGCGTTTTGGGCTGTATGTGGGCGCTTATTGCTCTAGGTGTGCGCTGAGGGCTGTAGGTGGGCCGTTAGGGCTGTAGGTGGGCTGTTAGGGCTGTAGGGGGTCGCTTAGGCGTGTAGGTGGGCGCTTAGGGCTGTAGGTGGGCCTTTATGGCTGTAGATGCGCGCTTAGGGCTGTAGATGGGCGCGTAGGGCAGTGGGTGGGCGCTTAGGGCTGTAGGTGGGCGCTTATGGCTGTAGATGGGCACGTAGGGCTGTAGGTGGGCGCTTAGGGCTGTAGGTGGGCGCTTATGTCTGTAGATGGGCACGTAGGGCTGTAGGTGGGCGCTTAGGGCTGTAGGTGTGCGCTCAGTGCTGTAGATGTGCGCTCAGTGCTGTAGATGGGCGCTCAGTGCTGTAGGTGGGCGCTTAGGGCAGTAGATGGGCGCTTAGGGCTGTGGGTGGGCGCTTAGGGCTGTAGTTGGGCGCTCAGGGCTGTAGGTGGGCCGTTAGGGCAGTGGGTGGGCGCTTAGGGCTGTGGGTGGGCGCTCAGGGCTTTAGGTGGTCGCTTAGGGCTGTAGGTGGGTGCTCAGTGCTGTAGTTGGGCGCTCAGTGCTGTAGGTGGGCGATTCGGGCTGTAGTTGGGCGCCTAGGGCTGTAGGTGGGCGCTTTGGGCTGTAGGTGGGCGCTCAGGTCTGTAGGCGGGCGCTCAGTGCTGTAGGTGGGCGCTCAGGTCTGTAGGAGTGCGCTTAGTGCTGTCGGTGGGCGGTTAGGGCTGTAGGTGGGCGCTTAGCGCTGTAGGTGGACGCTTAGGGCTGTAGGTGGGCGCATAGGGCTGTAGATGGGCGCTTAGGGCTGTAGGTGGGCGCTTCGGGCTGTAGTTGGGCGCCTAGGGCTGTACGAGGGCGCTCAGACGTGTAGGTGGCGATTAGGGCAGTAGGTGGGCGCTTAGGGCTGTAGGTGGACGTTTAAGGCTGTCGGTGTGCGCTCAGGGCTGTAGGTGGGCGCTGAGGGCTGTATGTGGGAGCTCAGGGCTGTAGGTGGGCCTGTAGGGCTGTAGGTGGGCGTTTAGGGCTGTAGGTGGGCCGTTAGGGCTGTAGGTAGGCGCCGAGGGCTGTAGGTGGGCCGTTAGGGCTGTAGGTAGGCGCCGAGGGCTGTAGGTGGGCGCTCAGGTCTGTAGGAGTGCGCTTAGTGCTGTCGGTGGGCGCTTAGGGCTGTAGGTGGGCGCTTAGGGCTGTAGGTGGACGCTTAGGGCTGTAGGTGGGCGCATAGGGCTGTAGATGGGCGCTTAGGGCTGTAGGTGGGCGCTGAGGGCTGTAGGTGGGCGCTTAGGGCTGTAGGTGGGCGCTGAGGGCTATAGGTGGGCGCCTAGGGCTGTAGGTGGGCGGTTAGGGCTGTAGGTGGACGCTTAGGGCTGTAGGTGTGCGCTGAGTGCTGCAGGTGGGCGCTCAGGTCTGTAGGAGTGCGCGTAGGGCTGTAGGTGGGCGCTCAGTGCTGTCGGTGGGCGCTTAGGGCTGTAGGTGAGGGCTGAGGGCTGTAGCTGGGCGCTCAAGGCAGTAGGTGTGCGCTTAGGGCTGTATGTGGGAGCTCAGGGCTGTAGGTGGGCACTCAAGGCTGCAGGTGGGCCCTGTAGGGCTGCAGGTGGGCGCATCGGGCTGTAGGTGGCGCTCAAACCTGTAGGA